>CM038217.1:140778139-140827771 GCA_021442155.1 Cymbidium sinense
AACCAAGGATACATTGGTGGTTCTAGGCATGATAGGGTTGGGCAAGGTGATCCATGATCACATGGGAAGCTAATGCTAAATCAAAGGAAAAGCACCAATGATGGAGAAGAAATCTTGCGAGGCATTAATATTCACTCTATATATTTAAATTACAGGTTCATATTTCAAACCAAAGTAACCATTACTTAAGGGTATTGTAAAAATTGAATTTAAAATACTTTCATGCAAAATAAATTTATATTTTATTTAGAATAAAATTAGTGATCAAGGTACAATATTTTATTTCATACGCTTTCAATTCAGCACAATTTTTTAGAGGAATTTTATTATGTTGTTAGTATATCTACTTTCTTATTTTAAATTTTATTTATAACTTTTATACGCTTATTCATTAATTTGTTACAGGGATTCACTCGACACATATACATCAAAGATTGGTGAAGTTGTTGATTGTCTCTACAAATTGATGGTTAATGATTTGGATGTCGATCCCCAAGTTATGCTTCATATGTTTAGTGGCTAGATACAATATGTTAGTATAAATTACTATCCACCATGCAAGCAGGCTAATATGGTGTTAGGTCTCTCCCCACATGGTGATGGTAGCACATTAACAGTGCTCTTGCAAGCAAATGATATCCATGGTTTGCAGATAAAGAAAAATGATAAGTGGTTTCTTGTAAAACCATAGCCAAGAGCTTTCATCATCAATATTAGTGATATGATGGAGCTAATTATTGAAATAGTTCAAGCGTAACCTTTCTTATATTCCTTTAGATGGTCTATTTCACATTTTCCCAACTCACTCCATGTAATGTTTCCTTCTATGAAACATAGATGCTTTTAGAAGGTTGTTATATTGCGGAAGACAACATTGTCCACCATGCCATTTGATGCAACTTTTATTTTATTTTATTTAATATTATGAACAGAAATCTATTGACTATAATGATCATTTTTTTTAAATAAACAAGCTATGCCATTCTAAATATGGAATAACTCATGCACCATGATAACCATGGCTAAAAGTCAATTTAGATTATCAGTTATTTTCTCTCTCTCTCTCTCTCTCCGTATATTTATATATCATTGGTATATACATAGATATATTATTAAACTTATTTTTTTTCTATAAAACCATTCAACTTCTTTAATTTAAAATGGAATTTTACAGTTCATCATTTAAAAGTTATCAAGTGTATCAATTATTTATTTGATTTTCTATCTTTTCAACAGATAATGAGTAATGGAAATTATAAAAGCATAGAGCATAGAGCTATTATAAACATGGAGGAGGAGCAACTATCGATAGCCATCATTTCATTCACCAAATATTGATGTTGTGTCGTCTCCTTTTCCCAAACTCATTGATAGTTAAAGAAAGAATATACATGGAAATACTTTGCAGGAAAACTCAATGGGAAGAACGCCTTAGGAAAGCATCAAGTTGAAGAAATGAAAGAGGGATAATGCCTACTTCTACTTTTGTGATAAAAATATCTCATATAATATTAATAAAATTGAAACAACACTAGAACATGTTGTGTATTATTCCATAACGACTGTTTTATGAAAAATGTTCCTTAGCAATTACATGATGTCATCTATGTCGTCTACTTTGTATTATAAAGTCAAAGAACTTTCATGAGCTTTCTAGTTTATTATTAGAAATGATATATTATATGAAATACAATGTTATATGGATATTATTGCAATCCACCATTAAATTTTTGCGTGCTTATATATATTCTACTTTTATAATGAATAATAATGATTACTTTGTTCAAGATGATGATAAACTTGATGTGCATTTAAACTCTATTAATATTATGAAGGAGGAATCTATTGAATTTACACTTTTTTTTAAATAAAAACTTACTGAAATCAGCAAATTATCATGTTATAGTACATAAGTTGTCATTAGTATGCATGAGCTCATCAAGCAAGTGTACATATCTAATTAAATTGCACTTAGCTAAAATTCTAATACATTTATAAAATGGCAGTGACCCTTAATTTTTTTTTAAAAAATTTGTTTTATAAGTACTCAAATAGTAATATATTGAGCCCATTTTCGACATGAAATGCATATTCAAATGTGATATTGATCAAAAAATAAATTCTCAAATATTATGAAAGATTTACAGAACTTTAAATATATAAATAAGAATCATACTAACAATGCCTGACTCATATTACTGTTACTTTTATTATAATCCATGAGCTTGAATTATTACTACATGCACAAATTATCATAATTAACTCTCGAATGCATCAATTGCCATGATGGCATTCATCTTTAGATGATTATTCTGCCGTGCATGGCATGATGACTTATCTTCTTCAGTAAGGCCATAACATTAATTATGTCATCAATATAATACAAGGTGGAATTTTCAACTAGTATGTACTTGATGCATTCATTTTTTCAATACCATCAATCCAATAACATCTAATTAAGAATCTCACATTAATTTTATTATTATTTTTATTGAATAAATTTATTTATTTTACTTCTATTTGATCACATCCTTCCATCATAAGAGATAATATATTTATCTTTATTTTATCTAAACATATTATTTATCAACATGCTCATTTATTCTAAAAGTCTTCACTTCCTTGTTAAATAATAAAGAATTTAGTTATTATAATAATTGATTTTTTTTAGAATTATTAAAGCAAATAAATAGCATAAATGATGAAATTTACTATGTGCCTGTTTACAATCCAAGTGTGGGCTCCAAAAATTTGCTGACTCGAAGAGAGTTTGAATTATGTCTAGAATGAAATAGTAGATAGACACTACCAGATTTCATCCTCATTTTTTGAGGACTTTAGATCTGGTTCCGTGTCTATAGGTTCAAGCACCTATAGTTAAGTATCCCTCCTAATATTGAGAGAGAACTCTCGATTAAGGCAAGTTGTTAGATTGCTAATTGCTTAGCATAGTAGCATCATGTGGAGTATAAAATTATAAATTTATGAAATTTATTTTTTTAACTTAAACCGGATGGTTGGCGGAATGATAACGTGCCTAATCAAGATCCCATGGTTCCATCATCCTAGCTTGTCATGGTCCCTAGTTTACTTAGTTAGAGGAGGTAGTTGACCTAACCTGACCGAAGGATCCTTGTTGAAGCTATGTGTCGCGCAAGAGAACCTTGTAGACGGGGTGGTGTTTGTCTAATAATACAAGCTTAAGTCCACCTTAGCTAACAAAAGGCCTTTGTGCCTATCAAATATACCCTATGATTCATAACTTAAAGGTGAGCTATTGGGAAACATACGGGCTACAATCGTGATCATAATATAGTGGAGCCATTCATGGGCCAAACCAAAAACCAAGACCTTGGTCATAACCGCATTTTATGTGGTGCCATTTAGGGGCAAGACCACGTGGACAGAGGACACTGATCACATCCTTACTAGCATGAGATTATCTGAGTTTGAATATAGTGATTTATTTGGCTTGACATTAGCTCCTTTATGAGTTAAAGTTTTCTTAATCTATCATGCCCAACAAATGATGGTGAATGGGTTGATGAAATGTTTGCTTTAAGTATTTAAATAATAAATTTTATTTAGTTCAGATATTTACTTAGTTGAAATTTAGTTTTATGATGAATTAGTTTAGAGCTCAAGTATCTTTTGATGATAATATCCCTCCCAGTTGAGATTTTTAATCAACGCTGCCATCATCGGGGTGAACCTTGTCAACTCCACTGCAATTTAAATTAACATATGACTTATTTGCTAGTAGGGGATCGGGTCTATGACTTATGTGTAATTTAAATTCTTTAGAAAATTATTATCATATTAAATTCATTTAGGAGTCTATGACTTATTTGCTAGTAGGGGATCGGGTCTATGACTTATAGTAGGGGATCAAGTCTTATGATCTAATGCAATTTAAATTCATTTAGGAGTTGACCATTTAGTATACTTTGTCAACTTTAGTTCAAGCATAGAGGATTAGGTGTACTATGATCACATTTTAAGAAGCTGAATATTTATAACCTTTATTAACTTGAATTAACATATGAATATATTCATTAACTTGCATGCATATAGTCATAAAGGATTGAATTGATTTATCATTTTTTTAACTAACACAACATCCTTAGGCACTAAGTTTAAGTACTTGGTATATGGCCCATGCGGTATTTTTTAACTTAGATAATTTCATCGATTAATGAAATCATTTTTTTTTTTTGAAAATCATAATTAGACTGAGAATTTTCTAATTTTTGGATTGAAGGAATCTCCATAATTCGTGCAGCGTGTAGCATTTAATTTTGTATCGCATTCTATCTGCTTGTATGAAGAATTGTAGATCTATGGCGAATGATCATTCTGGTTCTTTTTAATCATATAAAAATATGCTCATTATTTATACTTCATTCATGATTATTGAAATCTTGTCTTTCAGTGATAATTGGCTCATTCATATTAATGCATTTTTAGCTCATTACAAATCTAACTCAAATTACATGAGTTGCTTTTGATTCACCCAACATATCATGCAGTATAACTTAAGTGATTATTGAAAGACTTCATATATGCTTATTGATGAGCTAGTTAGCTACATTGAAAGTCCTTTTATGAATTTCATTTGGATCCCATTATTTTAAAGATAAGCACTTAGATACATTATAAGTCTCATGTGTTTAGATTTGATTTTAAATGCAAGATCCAAATGGTTCTTTTAAAGGCTAAATTCATGGTTGGTCATGAGTTACCTAAATAAATTTATGCTTGTAAGAAAGCTACCAAATTTCTTGGACACTTTTATTCTCAATTTGGAATTAGGCATTTAGATTTACCACCAATTATTTGTCATTTGGTATTCAATTGAGATCCTTATTCCATTAGACATCAAATGTGATTATTCAAGTGTTCGATTGATATTATTCAATTGATTACTTGCTCATAAATTTAACATTTTGAATATTCAAAGAGAAGCTTGCTCACATAAAAGACATCAAATCCAATATGGATTTATCCTTAACTCCACATCAAGTTTCATGTTTATTTAAAAACTAAACTTCCAACTTATTGTAAGTCACTTGTGAGTTTCACTTGAAATCATTAATTGTCAATCCTATGAGGATGATAGCTTTTTTTATTATCGTAATGATTTTATTGTCCAATAAAAAAATATTATTAGTGTTGTTAACGAGCTATTAAATAATGCTCTTGCTCATGGGTAGGCATATAATTTTTGTTGAAAGAAAACTCTTAATAGCTTTTGTATAGATCCTCCAATCATACATGCATTTGACTTAGTAATCAATATGGAATAAAGTGGATGTGACATGAGTTTCACATGTCATACCATTTAAATTTTAAATGAATATTTTGGTTGAATGTGAGCCTTATCAATTTCTATAAATTAGAGGCCATGATAGCCTATTCACATTCACCATTTAGGATGAAAGAGGGGTAAAAGGATTCTTGTCCCAAAGTTCAAGTGTGCATTCAATCTCCATACAATTCATTACAAACTCTTTTCCTTTTCTCTTTATTTCATTTTTTTTAAAAAAAATTCAAGTTTATGTTTGCTTTATCAAATTTTACAATTTAACACATTCAAATTTCATTTTAGATTGTTTATTTTGGATATGATTGATTGATTTTTTAAAGCTAAATCTTGATTCCTCCCTTTTTTCAAGTCCAAAATTTAGTCCAAATTTTGGCATAGGGGGCTATGTCGAAATAGTTTCGGCCAACCTGCCACGCCTTGATGAGCGTGGCGATTGGTGTTTTGAAATGTCTCGGCCGAATTTCACCTCGCCACGCCCTGATGAGCATGACAAAATATTCAAACCAGAAAAAAAAGAAACCAATACAAAGCAATCTATAAATATTCATAAATATTTACACATCCACAATCAATGATGATAATAAATTTGCATGACAATGCAACTGATTTGTAACCTATGAGTAATGATGTTCAGATTTAATCTTTCTTATAACCTAGAGAAATAGAATAGAAAGAAAATGAAAGGCGAGAGAGGTTTGGTTGAATGAGAGGGGCCTCCGGTGAAATAGTAAACCAAGAGAATGAGGGAATTAGATGGGAAAGTGCTGGAGACCGAGAGGAACCCATCTGATGATGGAGTTCCTTCTTAGATGCGACAAAGAGAATGATCAGAGGAGGAATCATACGTGCGCATGCTCGATTGGAGGAGGAATCAGAAAGGGCATGCTAAGGGGAACCTGCCTGATGACGGAGTTGCCTCTCGGTTGCCAAAAAAGGGGTTAAAATGGAGGCGTCAATGACAAGTGAAGATAAAAAATATGGGGTAGAGATTAAAGCTTACGGTTTGAAGGGATCACTCGCTTGCGGCTTGTAGTTTGAAGGGAGGTGAGATGAATGAGAGGGGGAGATGAGAGGGAGAATCAAAATGGGCAACAGGTTTTTGGCTACCAATGACCAAACCTTGACGTAAAGGGATATATGGTTAGCCGGTAGGATGATCTCGTTCGGTTGGGAGGATTGAACAGTGGGAGATAGGATGAATCGAGAGAAAAGAGGGCCTCAGTATTTCTTATGTTGCTGATTGAGAGAGAAGGATCAAGCAAGCCTTTCTCGAGAGAGACCGATAGGAAGAGAGGGATACCAAGAGCGGGAGAAAGAGAGAGAACAAAAGGAAAAGGGTTTTGGCTTCACCTACTGTGTGATCCTTGGAATAGACAAGCAAGTGAGCAAGACGAGAGAGTGGAAGAATGGCAGATCCGAGCGCTCCTTCAATCCATTCGATTAAGAGAATAATCAAGATTCAATGATAAATCTTATTATCAGCAGGGTTTAAGATGCCCTAATTGCATAATTAGTTTATTTCCTTAAGAGTTTAGGTGGGATTTTCAAGATATTAAAGCTTTTTAAGGCATAATTCAATTTCAAATTAATTCTAAAATACAAATAGTTATAAATATTATGTTTATCATATTAAAAATAAACATTAGAAGTTTCCTTATCTTCGTATGACCCGATCACATTGAGATTTATGTAAAATCTTACTGAAATCAAACCCACATAATATGAACATCATTTATAGGTAAATTTGACATTTTGGATTCAACGTTGTAATATGTATTATGATCAGAGGTTATTTGGGCAATGTCGAGATCGATCGAAGCAAATTTGAGGTTCATTTAGGTGTCGTCGCACTCCGAAGCTTGCTTTTTGGCCAAAGCTTTGATCGAATTGTACGCAAAATGTCTTGTTCAATAGTTTTCATTGTTTCGGTGATAATGACGTAGTCTATTTTGTTAAAGGAGCTCATTCGGATAGCACTAAGGCCTCTCGACTTTAATATGCTTGAAATCGCCTCTTCTATTTATTTTTCATCATTGGATGGCAATTTAGATGTAAAATATTAATTTTAATTGATTTTGATATTCTGAACACATTCATGCAGTTGATTTCATGATCAGAGGACATCTCGATTAATTTCGATCATGATCCATATGCTTTCAACTCTCATTTTCATGACGATGCATCTAATTTTGCTAACTTCAACATATTTACTTAATTAAGCATATGAAAATTATTTATAGGTCAAAAAATGCCCTCCAATGAATATTGCACGTGTATGAAGTGGACCATGTTTATTGCAAACTAGTTGACCATATAATATTTGACCTGATTTGTCTTTATTGACTTATCAGGTAGGAAGAGAGATACCTTCGGGCATATGCTTAATGCTCTGATGGGCTCGCCAAAGGTCTCATCTTAATGGTTTGTATATTTGATCTTCCTTGCCTTAGCTTCATGTTTAATAGGCTTGATGAAGGAATGAATCTTATTTATTTTGTGGTTTAGGTTTCTTATGTCCTAGCATCAAGCTTGATGGACTTGATAAAGAGTTGATCTGATTTGTCAAACTTGACTTGTCAGAAAAATGTGCACACCTTCGGCCCTTTACTTGTTGCTTTTGGCGGGCTTATTGAAGGGTTAATGTGATTTATTTGAATTAACTCATTAGGAGGATGTGCATACCTTTGGTCCTTTACTTATTTCTACTCATTGAAAGATTAACCTGACTTGCCCAAATTGACTTGTTAAGAGGAAGTTCATACCTTCAGTCCTTTGTTTATTGCTTTTGGCAGCCTTGTTGAAGGATGAACCTGATTTATTTGGATTGAATTTTCAGGAGGATGTGCACACCTTCGGTCCATTGCTTAGTGCTTTTGGCAGACTTGTTGAAGGATGCGAGTCAGTGACCTAGTCTTCAAGAGGAGTGTTAGGTCTATGGTAAGAAGTCATCAGTCCAACACTTGGTGTATTAATGGATTGGTTGGCTATAAAATTCTCTTAGTTCAGTTATGACCTTTATGAATTTCAAGATAGCTTCTTCAGCCCTGTGCTTGCTGCTTTGTCAGCATATTGAAGAAGTTATGTTGGTATGTGCATTGTGGTTGCTCAGACTTCTCCTCAGATCCTCTCTTCATTTGTCGATCAATTGGAAATATTCTTTTGATTTGGATCACTTAAATTCATTAAGTTGGATCAGCTTTGAAGGATAGACAACCATAGTCCTTAGACAAACAAGAGAGGGGCTATTCATTGCACCCTTTTTTAAGGTTTGTTGACTCAACCACATTTGGGCTAGTGAATCTGACAAAACTTGGAAGCTTTTTCTCTTGATCTTTGAGATTCTGATGAGTTCGGGTGGCAAACCTATAGCCTTTGAAGTTGTCCTCAACATGTCCTAAGTGGACATAATCTTGCCTATTATTCATATAATCAACTGTGACTTAAACAAATATAATTTTAAATATTATTTGGGGATCTCAGCACAAGACGTGATGTCAACCCAAAATAGACATAAGTGCTTTTTGAAAATAAAAAATTAAAAATACCCCATGTTTGCGGATGATAATATTTGATATATATATATATATATATATATATATATATATATATATATATATATATATATATATATATATATATATATATATATATATATATATATATATATATATATATATATATATATATATATATATATATATATATATATATATATATATATACTTTCATCTTAGGATATCGATAGAAAGCATGATATAAACCTAAATAAATATATAAAAATGCCCTCTATCTTGTAGGGGAAATTTCATCTCAACTAGAAAATGCATTCTCGTAATGCAAGAGAATTTTTGAGTTTCATCTCATATATATAATATAAGGAGTCATGAATATAATATATATATATATATATAATGATACAATCATATGCACTCAGACATGATACTTCTTGAGATAACGACCATTGATGGGTGGCATAGATCGTGACCACTCAAATCAATGAGTAGGCTCCTCCTTCGTATACCTTCTCTATGATTTAAGGGCCTTCCCAATTAGCTTCAAATTTACCATTAATTCTTTTGTGAGGGATTGTCGATCTTCTCAGCACTAAGACCAACTCTCCTTTTGAAAAGTTTGAGGATGCATTGTTCCATGGAAGGCTTTAGACATTCATGCTCGATATATTTCTAAGCTTTATTGGACTTGAAGTTTAATTTCGTCAAGCATGTTAAGCTCTTCCATCCATAAATGGACATTCTCTTCTTCAGTGAGATTATACTGGATAGTTTCTCGAAGTGATGATAGTTCAACTTCTAGTGGTAAAACTACTTCGACTCCAAAAGTTAAAGCGTAAGGAGTGGCTTTAGTTGGCATCTTGTAAGTAGTTTGATATGCCCATAGTGCCTCAAACATTTTGATATGCCACTCTCTTTTGTTCCTCATGAGGATCCTTTTGAGTAGCTTGATCAGTGTTTTATTAAAAGCTTCTGTCAAACCATTGGCTCTTGGATTATAAATTGATGAATATCGCAGTCGATTTTGTATTGATCAGTGAATTTATAGATCTTTGCACTCTTCAATACTAGGCTATTTGAGATGACTCATCATGGTATATTGAATCTATAAACAATATTATGAGTGAAGAAGTCGACCTCTCGATCAGTAGTAACTTCTTTAAATGTAGCCGCTTCGGCCCACTTGGAAAATAATCAGTTGTTGCTAAGATAAAGCGATGACTTGCTGATGATGGTGGATCAATAGGTCATTATTCCCCCCAACACTCAATAAGATGCCAAGATGTATGTAGTGGATTCATAGGTTGATGTATGATATTATCATGGATTTGACATTCATAACACCTTTTTGCATGGTCAATACAATCTTTCATCATTGATGGCCAAGAATAACCCATTCTCTTGATTTTGATTGCCATCTTAGGACCTGATTGGTGTGCATCATAAAGTCCTTCATAAATTTAAGATATCACTTTACTAGCTTCCTCATTTCCCAAACATTGTAGCCACATTTGTTCAAAAGACCTGTGACATAAAGTATCATTGACATAAGCATATCTTAGTATTCTGTCTCCATTTTTTAGGCTAACAATTTACTGCTTGGCAATTTTCCTTCTTTAAAATAGTTGATGAATGGTTGTCTCCAATCAGCTGGTTCTTCTAGTATGAAGGCTTCTTGTTGTACTTCAAAAGGTTCTTCGAATTTGCATTCTCTTTTAGCATGCTTCTATTGTTTAGTTTTAAATATTTTTGACAGAGTGTGAGGATCAATCATAAATGCTCTTCCAGCAGGTAATATGGATTCACTAGCTGTAGAACTCGATGGGTGAAAACTTCTATCAACACTTGCTCATTATTCATGCTTGCCATATATTTTACTATTTTTGGATTGAGAGACTCAAGTCAATGTAACATTTAAAATTTGTGTCATTAGCTTGAGAACTTGCTTATGATAATAGGCTAACTCAAGCTTAGTGATCTTAGATTCCCAAAACTTGATTGATGATCAGCTAAGAGTCTCCAAATATATGCAAATTCTGGATACCTTTGGTAATAGCTTCTTCAAGACGCTATCAAAGCCTCATACTCAGCTTCATTATTGGTTTGAGGTTCAGTCAAGCCATATGAATGTCTTATGATGCCTCTTTCAAGAGTTATGAATATGAGGCCAATACTGGCTCGCGCCTTGGATAAGTTTGGAGGTTCTGCTAGCTTAATTGATGACGCTCCATAAAAATATATCTCACAGATTTGTAGGTTTTCTCTTTCATTAATAAATAAAATATGCTCATCAGGCAGGTCATCATTAAGTGGTGTGTCAGCTGGGATAGGATGCACGACATGGAAGTTTGCCAAGATCTATCCCTTCACTACTTTCTGGGGTATGTATGTAATATTGAATTAAAATAAGAGTACTGCCCATTGAGCTAAAGGACCTCGCAATATTGGTCTCATCATCAAGAACTTCAGTGGTTCAACCTTTGAGATTAGTGTGATTTTATGAGAAAGCATGTAATGATGAAGCTTATGAATAATATCAAGCAATAATGCTTTCTATTGGAGAGTAGCATACTTCGGCTCCTACTAAGCTTCGACTGATGTATTATAATGCATTTTCTTTATTTTCTATATTATGTTATGCAAGTAAAGCCTCGAGGGACTCCTCTAAGGTTGTGGTGTATAAGATAAGAGGTTTCCTTGGGATAGGAGTTGCTAGAATTGGTGGATTGAGTATATACTTTTTAATTCTCTCAAATGCTTCTTGGCATTACTCGTCCCATTTGAATGGAGCATTCTCTTTCATTAGCAAAAGGTTGGCATCTTCCTGATAGGTTTGATATAAAACACCAATGAATGCAAGTTATCCTTATAAAGAGCAACATCTCCATGATCACCTTGATTTTATTGGTCTCAATTACTCTATGTCTTACAACATATCCAAGAAATTTTCTTGAGGACACCCTAATAGCACACTTAAGAGGATTCATCTAGAGATCATACTTCTTGATCCTTTCAAAGACAATCCTTAAATCTTCACGTGATCTTTTCAATCAACACTTTTAACGACGAAGTCATTAATGTAGCATTCAACTTTTTGATGAATCAACTCATCGAAGATGCGTGTCATGGCCATTTAATATGTAGCTCTGGCATTCTTCAATCTGAATGGCATGACTGTGTAACAATAAATACCCATTGGTGTTATGAATGATGTGTGTTTCTCATCTTCAGAAGCCATCTTAATCTAATTATACCGATGATCCATCCATAAAGAAGAACATGCTATAGTTGGAGGTGTTATCCACTAGCTATTCTAACACAAGGAGTGAAAAATCATCTTTTGGGCATGCCTTGTTTAAATCTTAAAAGTCGATGCAGACTCAAATCTAACCATTCTTCTTCTTTACAGGAACAATGTTGACTATCCAATCTACATACTTCTCCTCGTGAATGAAACCTGCTTTAATTAGTTTTTTTTGTTTCCATGACCACTTGTTCTTCAACATCCATCCTCATTCTTCTATGAGCTTATTTGACTGGTATTGAATCAAAATTAATAGCTAGCTTGAGAACTGCCACATCAGGGGATAAGGTAGGCATCTCAGAATATGTCCAAGCAAAAGTAGCCCTTGAATTCACAAAGTAATATTTTTATTTCTTCAACCTTATCGTTAGGCCAAGGAGATTAAGTCCCCTGGAAGCAATGCACTGTTTGGTTGAATACAGTGAAAAATGTGCTAGATTTGATCGACGCCGGTTAAATAAGCAAGGGTTCCCACATTATGGACTGTGGGCAAAGAAGTTAGTCCATGATACTAGAATTAGGTTAGGATCTTGGAATATAGGTACTCTTATAGGTAAATTAATGGGATTAATTGATATTATGGTTCATAGAAAGATAAATATTTTATGTGTTCAAGAAACTAAATGGGTTGGGGAGAAGGCTAAGGAGATTGATAGTTTAGGTTTTAAACATTGGTATTCGGGTAAAAGTCAAACTAGAAATGGTGTAGGTGTGATTATAGATAAAAGTTTGAAGGATAATGTTATAAATATTAATAGATGTGGAGATAGAATTATAGCTCTAAGGAATTATTGATACTAAGATTATCAATGTTATAAGTGTCTATGCTCCTCAAGTAGGTTTAGAGATAAGCGCAAAAGAAATTTTTTGGAATAAATTAGAGAGATTAATACAAATGATACCTCTTGTAGAAAAAGTATTTATTGGAGGAGATTTAAATGGACATGTTAGTAGAGTGGTAGAAGATTTTAAAAGTATTCATGGTGGTTATAGATTTGGAGTGACTAATGAAGAAGGTAGGACTATATTAGATTTTGCTTTAGCTTATGATTTTATAGTTACTAACACTTGATTTAAGAAAAGATATGAACATATTATTACTTATAAAAATGGATCTAGTAAAACACAAATTGATTATTTTCTGATAAGAAAATAGATCATTTAGGTTGTAAAGATTGTAAGGTCATTCCAAGTGAAAATCTAAGTACCCAACATCAATTGTTAGTTTCAGATTTTAAGATAAAAGGTTGTAAGATAGAAAATAAATTAAATTATTGTCCTAGAATTAGGTGGGGACACTTAAAGAACACAAATAAAAATATTTTTAAGAGCAAACTACAAGAGATTAGAATTTGTGATGTTCATGAGGAAGCTAACATTATGTGGAGAAACATAGCAAGTGAAATTAAGCAATTTGCTAAATATGTGCTTGGAGAATCAAAAGAAAAAGCTTTTTTTAATAAGAATAGTTGGTGGTGGAGTCAGAGTGTATAAGAAAAGATAAAAAAATAAGAAGTATTGTTATAAAATTTGGTTTAGATGTAAAAACTCGGAGAATTGTGAAATATATAAAGTGGCCTGTAGAGATTCTAAGAAAGCGATATGATGCAAAAATTTAGCTTTTAGTGATTTATACAATAGATTAGATACCAAAGAAGGTGAGATGTATGTATAAGTTAGCCAACCAAAGAGATAGGAGAAGTAAAGACATAGTTCAAGTGAGGTGTATTAAGGATGAAAATAATAAAATACTTTTTTTAGAAAAGGATATTGAAAATAGGAGGATGAGGTATTTTGATAAACTTTTCAATGAAGGATCTGAAAGTAAGTTTGATTTTAGCAACCTTAATACCCTAAACAAGTGTGCAAATTATAGAGGAATTAAGTTGATGTGTCAGACATTAAAATTATGGGAGAGAGTAATTGAGCATATGTTACAATGTGATAAGTTTCTCACAATTAGTTTGGTTTCATGCCGTAGATCTACTATGGATGCTATACATTTGTTAAGGGTTTGATGGAGAAGCATAGAGAAAGTAAGGAGGATCTAAATATGATATTTATTGATTTAGAGAAAGCTTATGATAAAGTTTCAAGAGATGTTCTTTGGAGAGTTCTAGAACATAAAGGAGTTAATATTGGTTATATTCATTAAGGATATGTATACTAGAGCTTTACTTGTGTCCAAAGACAAGGAGGATTGATAAAATATTTTCCTATTTCATTGGATTACATCAAGGATCAGCTTTAAGCCCTTTTTTTTTTTTACTTTAGTTATGGATGTTCTTACAAGAATATGATGTACCTTGTGTATGCTTTTTCGATGATATTCTTCTTGTTGATAAGACTAGAGAGGGAGTCCAATAGAAACTTGAATTATGGAGGTCAACTCTAGAGTCTAAAGGATTTCATTTAAGTTGATCTAAAACTAATTATATGGAGTGTAATTTTAGTTGTAGAAGTTCTAGTGGTATTGTTGTGACATTAGGTGAACAAGTCATTAATAAGAGTGAGCATTTCAGATATTTAGGCTCTATTGTTCAAAATGATGGTGAAATAGATGGAGATGTTGTTATTAGTAAATTCAAGTTGGATGGTTGAAGTGGTGGGAATGCCGGCTTTGATATGTGATAGAAAAGTTCCACTTAAACTTAAGGAAAAATTTTATAAGATGGTGGTAAGACCTTCAATGACTTATGGTGTAGAATGTTGGCCAATAAAAGAGAAGCATAAGACTAAGTTAAGAGTTATAGAGATGAGTATGCTTAGGTGGATGAGTGGCTTTACTCTTAGAGATAGAATGCAAAATGAGTATATTCGAAAAAAGTTGGAGTAGCTCCAGTGGTAGATAAGATTAGGGAGAGTCACCTTAGATGGTTTGGCCACATAAAGAGACGGCCTCTGATGACCCTATTAGGAGAGTAGATGCATTAGATTTTCCTTATGTTAAGAAAGGTAGAGGTAGACCTAAAAAGACTTGGTTAAGATGCATAAAAAATGATCTTAGTATACTTGATTTAAATGAGAATTTGACACATAATAGGACACAATGGAGACGAATGATTCATGTAGCCGACCCCACCTAGTGGGATTAAGGCTTGTTTTTATTGTTGTTGTTGTTGTAACCTTATCGTTAGGTAGAAGAGCACTAATGAAGGTTGGACGGGGTTCTTTTTCAATCCCCAAATTAATTTCTTTCAACTCATCCATGGTAGACGTCTGCCCACCATCTTCAAGTTCTTTAGGTGCCGGTTTGGCTTCTACTTCCCCAGCGATCGTGAGAATGACTTCATAAAAGTCATCTTCAATTTCAGTTTTAGTTTTAGTCTCATTTTTGTTACTGTATAACAAGTGTTCTTTTGATGATGTCTTTGTTGGATGTATCTGAGACATTTAGTGGTATAATTATCACTTCTTCTGGAGGTCTTTGTGCTGTTTAGACTCCATAAGTTATCAAAGAAGAGTGCTTGCCATCTATCAGTTCCAACATCGATTCCAAGTTTGTGCATCATCCTTCAGATTTTTGGAGGATAGCATCTCAGCATTCTGGTGGGTACCATCTTTCATATTCTAAGTACTGAATAAGCTATTCAGAATCATAATGTTGACATTCCTAGATCTATAGAATTAAGTTCCCTATCCGTTGCTCCCAAGTAGTGGTGGTACATAAAAGATTTTTAGTTCCCCAATATTGTGAACATGGCATGATGTGTCATTTGAAATATCAGAGAGGAATTGGTGTAATTACGAATGAATCATTTGATACTAATAGGTTAGCAACCCTTCAAAAAAAGACACATTGAACTTCAATTGCATAGATGGACTCAAAATCATAATCAAAATCAATGTTATTTATCTCATTTATTTTTGTTGAAGGCTCACAAATTTCCATGAGTTCAACTGGAATATCTTCTTCTCCCTATGTATCACTGCCCAAATGAGGAACACACCTCTTAGCTTTGGTGATGTGTCATAAGTTCTAGAGAGATTTAATGTATCCTTCTTTCTTCCTTTTCGCTCCTTCTCTTCTTTGGGTTGCTTCATAATTTTTGATGTTGGAGTTGTATATTGTTGAGGCTTACTTTCTTTTAAAAGAAAAACTTTGCATCCTCATAAATTTGTGCCTCATGAACTACAAATGGCTAAATAATGCCAAGAATATTTTATTTTGCTCCGTTTCTTATGTACTTCATGTATTGATGTAAAGTAGACAGAACCATACCATATTCATGGAGCCAAGGATGGCTTAATAGAGCTTTGAATGAGGTGTCGACATCTGTCACATAAAATTTAGCTTGGGTATAGAGAGAATGAAAGATCCGAGAGTCCTCTGCCCCATTTCATTGAAGTTATGGACCATCAATTTATGTTGTCCAAGATGCTGAATGTCTAGGGACAACTACCTAAGTGCTCATAGACTCATAAGATTTATTGATGAACCTGGGTCAATAAGAATTTGATTGAATATAATTCCATCACTTTCTGTAGTTACATATAATGGGCGATTGTGTTCCGTTGTCCCGAGCATAAGATTTTCTTCAGAGAAAGTGATCATCTAGAGATATTGAGCTTGCAAAAATTCAGTCATGCATTATTTAGCAAAATAAGCTTCATATCCCTTCGGATCTTTAAGAGCTTGAATCAACATTTCTTGGAGGTCCTTCGACATCAAGAGAGCCTCATACACACTTTCAGTTGTGCAGGGATCTTTCTTAGATGCAATAAGCTATTATAATCAATTTTTCCACTTGAATTTTCCTTTATCTTAGGGTCTTTAAGGATGATATCTTCATTAACTTTAGTATTTTTGTCTTCATTTCTAGTTTGTGCTTATTTGATAGCCCTTTTTTTAATGGAGGTGGTAGTATCTTGCTACTCCTTAGTTGCACTTGGACTGCTTTATTCATCTCAGACACTTCAGACAATGTAGCTGCTTCAAAGTCACGATCTACCACAGGATTGTGTGGATGCTTTAGGGTCACTACCAAGGTTTAAGCGGCCCATTTGGGATGTCGTTGATGGCTCAGACTCATCTTTGTTAGGAAAACATAAGTCTTCATCTAAACTGTGTTCCGTTTATCGCACCATCAAGCATGACTTTAATGTTATAGGTTTAGGAATTCTCTTGCTTGGTAGGACAAACTTTCTGAGTTCATTTTTGCATATTGCATTTTTCAAAGTTGCTTGATTCCAATTATTCAGGCATGGATAACATTAGGGGCTATTCGACTGCAAAAATAGCTTAACACATCTCTCTAGGAAGCAAGTCTTTGTCATTATTTTCCTCTTCATTTGACTCAGTGATCCGAAGTCCTGACATGTAATCAGCAAGCTTGATAGTCTGTCTCATCGGTTGATGATACTCCTCTAAATTATTGATGATCTTTTGAATTATAGTTCTCTTCTTAATCTTCTTTTTCTTAGTCGACTTCTTTGATTTATGAGGTCTACGTTTAGCAGGCTGCTCCTCATGCTATGATGATGTAGCCTTATCAAAATCGCATTGAGAAGCTAAAATGCTTGGTTTAGGCATTTCTTTTAAGTCCAATATAAGTTCAAGTGGTGATTTTCACTTAACACTAGGGACATCTTTTAGCTGCTTCAACATTTTCACGGTCTTCTTAGAGACTACTGTCTCCCATTGTTCATCTTGTATTGCTTTTCCTTTTTCCATCCCTTCCATCAATGATTTTGAATTGGACATAATCACCCTAATAAATTCTCTTTTAGGATGAACAAGAACACTATCAGACAGTCTGAATTCACCCTTTCTATATTTTCTCTCTAGTCAATCCTAAAATAACATAGAAATATTCAATTGGGTGGCTAATTACTTGATGATATGGACAATATTTTGGACTATCAGTTTGACTCTTCGGGTCTTTTATATTATGGTAATTCTAATCCTCCTTCAAGCGCTTGGCAGAATAAGTTAGCCACCCACTCCCTCTTGAAAGATTATTCCTTACGCTTGATTATGTCTTTTATCTTAGAGAGTGAGTGCATCTTCGTGAAGTGTCGTTCATCATCTCTCATTAATTTCTTTGATTGGGAGTTAATTGATTCCTTTCCCCTTCATCCATATAAGCAGGCTAATTTTCTTTATCAACATTATAAGTTGCTCATTTTCTGCTGCTCAAGTTGTAGGAGGTTGTGTGAGACTCATTCCTCGTTGAGTTTGAGAATTTATTCTTCTTTACCTTTTCTAAGTGACCCTCTAATTTTGAACAATTCAGCTTTTCAAACTTTGCCACTCGTCTAATAACTCTTGAAATGTTGAAATAGGCCATGCATAAATATGGTGCCATCTTATCGTCAATGTTATCCATCAATATTTGGATTGCATGTTCCTCTTCTAGATGTTATTCACATTTCATGCTCATGTTTCACCAACATGAAATATATTTAGTCACTGACTCATATTTTTCTTCATTCTAAGGTGAGGTCAGCAATTATAATCCTCCAGTTGCACTGGTGAATCTCTTTTCGAACATCATCTCAAATTCGATAAAAGTCTTGACCGAGTCATTAGGCAATTCAACATTCCATTCAAAAGTAGTTAAGGTTAAATTGCTAACAAACTGGTGGAATAGTAGTGCATCATTACCTCCTGTATTGCCACATGTTGCTTTGAATTGTGCTAGGTGATGTTTGGGGTTTCTAGTGACATTGGATATATTAAATTTAGGCACCAAATAACCCTTAGGGTATGACACTTGATCATACTCTACTGGGTATAGACAACCTTTTCTTACCAATTTTTCTGCCTGGTTAGCGGTAATGACAGCTTTGATCTTTTCACTTATAATTGTTTCCAATTTAACTGTTGTCATGGGCTCAGATATGTTAGTCACATCTTGAGGGATGGTTTGAGGAGCTAATTGATTGACTTAATTTCTCCCCTCATGTGCATTATGTGCTCTGGAAGCTTGGCACTGAGTCAACTGGTGGATCAACAAGTGTAGCATTAGTTGTCGGATGGTTGACAGGTGGAATAGATGCTGGCACTACTGCTACATTTCTCTACATCATCTATAGCATCACATTCATTTGAGCCATTCTTTGATTCATCTTTGCATTTAACTAGATGATCTCCTTGTCCTTTTCATTCATCTATCGTTGCATTCATTTTTGTATTTGGGACTAGCTAGTGTTGACAAAGAAAGAGTTATCCTCTTCTCTTTCAGTTCTTCTTCCTCTTCATCACCTGAGGCCAAGCTTGAAGCTCCTCCATATGTTCACTCAAGAGCTAGTTTTTCAATATGAATAGAGGTGCAACTCCACGCCATCTATGTTGGTGTTGTCATGCACCAGATGGTCTCCGATGTGCTGTACCATATACACTACCTCCACTTCCATAGTATCCACATCATATTCTTCATCTTCTTGTAATCTGACGAATGCCTCCTCCATTGAATATCTAGCTCTGGATTCAAGACAAACCTCACTTCAATTAGAGGGCTATGATCAAAGTTAACTTTCTTTCATACAGATTCATTTGACTGATGTGGGATTCCTTGAATGTTCACTTTGGTGTCGACCATCTTGTAATTCATCATCAGAAGATTTCTTCTTTTGAACCCATTTTTGTAGATCCTTCTGCACAAATGAAAGATGGGGATCAATAATCAAAAATAAATATTCTACCCCATACTTTCAAAATGCAGAGATATAATTGAATAAAAATAAACAACATATTCAAAATAAAATTTTAAGCACACAAAATCATACTCAACAAACTATTATGTTCATTAGAGATTTCATTTTATGACTAAATTTCAAGTTTGATTACTTATAATACTCCACTACTACTATACTCCAAATTTGACTAGCCAAAAATGAAAAGAGAAACAAGTCTCCAGCGGAGTCTCCAAAAAATCTGTGGGCTCCAAAAATTCACATCCGACCTCTCGATGAAGTGAGTTTGAATTATGTCGGACAAATTTTCAAAAGTAGATGAAATAGTAGATAAGACACTACCCAGAGATTTCATCCTCATTTTGTGAGGACTTTAGATCTGGTTCCAGGATTCTTATAGGTGCAAGCACCTATAGTTAATTATCCCTCCCAATATTGAGAGAGAAATCTTGATTAAGGTTAGTCATTAGATTGTTAATTGCTTAGGATAGTAGCAGCATGTGGAGTATAAAGTTATAAATTTATGAAATTCATCATTTTAAATTAAAGCCGATGGTTAGGGGAATGATGACATGCCTGATCAAGATCCCATGGTTCCATCATCCTGGGCTATTTTGGTCCCTAGTCTACCTACCAGAAAGGTGTGACCCAGAAGGATCCTTGTCCAGTGGGTGGTCAAGAGAACCTTATAGACTTGGGGTGGTGTTTGTCTAAAGAGATAAGCTTAAGTCCACCTTAGCTGAGAAAAGGGCTTTGTGCCTATCATATATACCTTATGATTCATAACTCAAAACTGAGCTATCGGGGAATATACGAGCTATAGTGTGACCATAATATAGTGGAGTCATTCATGGGCCAAACCACCCGGTTAGAGGATCCTGGTCATAACCACATTTTATGTGATTCCATTTAGGGGCAAGACCACATAGACAGAGGACACTAGCCACGTCCTTACTAGCGAGATTATCTGAGTTTAAATATAGTTGACTTGACATTAGCTCATTTATGAGCTAGAGCTTTCTTAATATGTCATGCCCAAATGATGATGGATGGGTGGTTGAATTATTTGCTTTAAGTATTTAAATTATAAATTTTATTTAGTTCAGATATTTACTTGGTTAAAATTTAGTTTATGATGAATTAGTTTAGAGCTAAAGTATCTTTTGATGATAATATCTCCTCCGATTGAGATTTTTAATCAAGGCATTCATCATTGGGGTAGACCTTGTCAACTCTACTTATTTACTAATAGGGGATCGGGTCTATGACTTATGTGTAATTTAAATTCTTTAGAAAATTGATATCATAATAGACCTTGTCAACTCCATTGCAAATATAGAGGATTGAGTCTTATGTTCTAATGTAATTTAAATTCATTTAGGAGTTGATCATTTAGTACACCTTGTCAACTTTATTTCAAGCATAAAGGATTAGGTCTACTATGATCACATTCTATGAAGCTGAATATTTATATCCTTTATTAACTTGAATTAGCATATGAAGACATTCATTAACTTGCATGCATATAGTCATAAAGGATTGGATTGATTTAACATTTTTTTAACCCATCCAGCATTCTTAGACACTAAATTTAAGTACTTGGTATTGTGTCGAGGCCCATATGAGTATTTTTAACTTAGATAATTTCATCTGAATAATGAAATCATTGATTGTTTTGAAAATCATTATTAGACTGAGAATTTTCTAATTTTTTTTATTGAAGGAAGCTTCATAATTTGTGTAGAGTTTCATTTAGTATCACCTTTTGTCTACTTATACAAAGAATTGCATCCATGGTGAGTGACCATTCTGGTTCTATTTAATCAAATAAAAATTGCTCATTATTTATACTTCATTCATGATTATTGAAATCTTATCTTTCAGGGATAATTGGTTTTAGCTCATCACAAATCTAACTCAAATTACATGAGTTGCTTTTGATTCACCCAACATATCATGCAATATAACTTAAGTGATTATTGAGAGACTTCATATATGCTTATTGATGAGCTAGTTAGCTACATTGTAAGTCTTCTTATGAATTTCATTTGGATCTCATTAATTTTGAAGAAAAGTATTTAGATACATTATAAGTCTCATGTGTTTAAGATTTGATTTTAAATGCAAGGTCCAACAGGTTTTTCTAAAAGCTACATTCATGGTTGGTCACGAGTTACTTAATTGAATTTGTGCTAATAAGAGAGCTACCAAATTTCTTTCACACTTTTATTCTCAATTTGGAATTGGGCATTTAGATTTACCACCAATTATTTATCATTTGGTATTCAATTGAGATCCTTACTCCATTTGACATCAAATGTGATTATTCAAGTGTTCTATTGATATTATTCAATTGATTACTTGTTCGTAAATTTAACACTTTGAATATTCTAAGAGAAGCCTTCTCACATAAAAGAAATCAATTCAATATGGATTTATCCTTAACTCACTTCAAGTTTCATGTTTATTTAAAAAGTAAACTTCCAACTTATAGTTATTCACTTATGAGTTTCACTTGAAATCATTTAATCTTTCTTCTAATTTAGAGAAATATAATAGAAAGAAAATGAAAGGTGAAAGAGGTTCAATTGAATAAGAGGGGGATTTGGTGAAATAGTAAACCGAGAGAAGGAGAGAATTAGATGGGAAAGTGTCGGAGACTGAGAGAAACCTATCTAATGACGGAGTTCCTTCTCGGCTACGACAAAGAGATGATCAGAGGAGGAATCATGCATGTGTGTGCTCGATTGGAGGAGGAATCGATAAGGGCATGCTAAGGGGAACTGCGATGTGAGTTACCTCGTTGTCAAAAAAGGGGTTAAAATGGATAAAAGTGAAGATGAAAATCGGGGTAAAGAATAGGGCTTACGGTTTGAAGGGATCACTCGCTTGTAGCTTGTGGTTTTGAAGGGAGGTAAGACGAATGAGAGGGAGAACCAAAATGGGCAAGAGGTCTTCGACTTACTAATGAATGAACCTTGTACGCACGAAGGGATTTGTGGTTAGCCTACAGGATGATCTTGTTCGGTTGGGAGGATTGAACAGTAGGTGACGGGATGAGTCAAGTGAAAAAAGGACCTTGGTATCTCTTGTGTGGCTCGGTTAAGAGGGAAGGATCAAGAGAGCCTTGCTCGAGAGAGAGAGAATAAGAGGAAGAGAGGAGAAAGAGAGAAAGAGAATGGGAGAAAGAGAGTGAATGGAGAGGGGAGCACTTTTGCTATGTGATCCATTGAACGGATGAGCGAGAGAGTGAGATGAGAGAGCGAAAGAATAATAGACCTGAGCGCTCCTTCAATCCGTTCAGTTAAGAGAATAATCGGGATTCAACGAGAAATCTCATTATGAGCGAGGATTAAGATGCCCTAATTTCCTAATTAGTTTATTTCCTTAAGAGTTTAGGTAGGATTTTCAAGATATTAAAGTTTTTTATGGCTCAATTTAATTTTAATATAATTCTAAAATAAAACTAGTTATAAATATTATGTTTATCATATTCAAAATAAATATTGAAAGTTTCCTTATCTTCGTATGTCATGATTGCATTGAGATTTATGTAGAATCTTGCTGAAAATAAACCCACATAATATGGGTATCATTTCTAGGTAAATTCGATGTTCTAGATTCAACGACCTAATCTATTTTATGATCAGAGGTCATTTAGGCAATGTCAAGGTCGATCGAGGCAAATTTGAGGTTAATTTTGTTTCAAGCTTGCTTTTTTCCCTACGCTTGATTGAATTAATTGCGAAAGGTCTTGTTCAATAGTTTTCGGTGTTTCGACGATAATGACGTAGTCTGTTTTGTGAAAGGAGCTCATTCAGATGACATTGAGGCCTATTAACTTTGATATGCTTGAAATCGCCAGTTCTATTTATTTTTCTTCATTGGGTGGTAATTTACCGATGAAAAATATCAATTTTAATTGATTTTAATATTTTGAACATGTTCGTGCAGTTGGTTTCATGATTGGAGGACATCTCAATTAATTTCGACCATGATCCATATGCTTTCACCTCTCAATTTCGTGACGATGCATCTAATTCTTGCTAATTTCAACATATTTGCTTAATTAAGCATATGAAAATTACTTATAGGTCAACAAATGCCCCCCAACAAATATGGTGCTTGTATAAAGTGAACCATGTTTGCAAACTAGTTGACCATATAAGATTTGACCTGGTTTGTCTTTATTGACTCATCAGGTAGGAAGAGTGATACCTTCGGTCATATACTTAATGCTGTGATGGGCTCGTCGAAGGTCCTATCTTAATGGTTTGTATATTTGATCTTTCTTTATCCTTAGCTTCATGTTTAATAGGCTTGATGAAGAAATGGATCTTATTTATTTTGTGGTTTAGGTTTCTTCTGTCCTAGCTTCAAGCTTGATGGACTTGATGAAGGATTGACCTGATTTGTCTAACTTGACTTGTCAAGAAAATGTGCATACCTTAGTTCTTTACTTGTTTCTTTTGGCAGACTTATTGAAGGGTTAACTTTGTTTATCAATTTACTTTTCAGGAGGATGTGCATACCTTCGGTCCTTTGCTTATTACTTTTGGCGAACTCATTGTAGGATTAACCTGACTTGTCCAAATTCACTTGTTAGGAGGATGTGCATACCTTCGGTCCTTTGTTTATTGCTTTTGGTGGACTTGTTGAAGAATTAACCTGATTTAACTGGATTGACTTTTTAGGACGATGTGCACACCTTCGGTCCTTTGCTTAGTGCTTTTGGCGACTTGTTGAAGGATGCGATTCGGCGACCTAGTATTCAAGACGAGCATTAGGTCTATGACAAGAAGACGTTAGTCCAACACTTGGTATATTAATGGACTAGTTGACTACAAAATTTTCTTAGTTCAGTTATGAGCTTTTACAAACTTCAAGATAGCTTCTTTAGCCACTTTTGCTTTATTAAAGAAGTTATGTTGGTATTGCATTGTGGTTGCTTAGATTTCTCCTTAGATCCTCTCTTGATTCGTCGATCAATTGGAAAGATTATTCAGATCTGGATCGCATAAATTCGTTGAGTTGGATCAACTTTGACAACCAAAGGCATTAGACAAACAAGAGTTGGGCTATTTCATTGTGGCCTTTCTTTTATGGTTTGTTTGCGACTCGGCCACATTTGGGCTTATTGAGTCTGACTGAACTTGGAAGCTTTTTCTCTTGATTTTTGAGATTCTGATGAGTTCAGGAGGCGAACCTATAACCTTTGAAGTTGTCCTCTACATGTCCTAAGTGGACGTAATTTTTCCTATTATTCGCATAATCACCTGTGACTGAAACAAATATAATTTTAAATATTATTTGGGGATCTTAGCATAAGACGTGATGTCAATAATAGACATAAGTGCTTTTCTAATATAAAAAAATTATAAATGCCTCATGTCTGATAGGGGGATTTTTGAGCTAAGATTAGATGAGACTTATTATTATATATATATATATATATATATATATATATATATATATATATATATATATATATATATATATATATATATATATATATATATATATATATATATATATATATATATATATATATATACTTTCATCTTGGGATATCTAGAAACATTATATCAACTAAATAAATATATAAAAATGTCCCAGTCTTGGGAAAATTTCATTTAACTCAAAATATTCTCACATGCAAGAAAATTTTTAGGTCATTTCATATATATAATATAAGGAGTCATGAATATAATATTTATCTAATCATGCAATCATATGGACATGATACTTCTTGAGATAACCATTGATGGGTGGTATGGTCATCCACTTGAATAAATGAGCTGGTAGGCTCCTCCTTCGTATACCATCTCTATGATGTAAGGACATTCTCAATTAGCTTCAAATTTACCACCAATTCTATTGTGATGGATTATCGGTCTTCTTAGCACTAAGACCAACCCTCCTCTTTGAAAAGTTTGAGGATGCCTTTGTTCCATCAAGGCTTTAGACATTCTTGCTTGATAGATTTCTAAGCTTTGTTGGGCTTGAAGTCTGATTTCATCAAGCATGTCAAGCTCTTCCATCAGTAAATGGACATTCTCTTCATGAGTGAGATTATACTGGGTAGCTACTCAAAGTGATGGTAGTTTGACTTCTAGTGGCAAAGCTGCTTCGACTCCAAAAGTTAAAGCATAAGGAGTGGATTTAGTTGGTGTCTTGTAACTAGTTTGATATGCCCGTAGCACCTCGAACATATTTATATGACTCTCTTTTGTTTCTTGTGAGGATCTTTTTGAGTAGCTTGATCAGTGTTTTATTAAAATATTCTGTCAAACCATTGGCTCTTGGATTATAAATTGATGAATATCGCTAGTCGATTTTGTATTGATCAGCGAATTTATAGATCTTTGCACTCTTCAATGCTGGGCCATTGTCTGAGATGACTCGTCGTGGTATATCAAATCTCTAGACAACATTATGAGTGAAGAAGTTGACAACTCGATCAACAGTAACTTCTTCGGCCAGCTTGGAAAAATAATTAGTTGTTGTTGAGATAAAGAGATGCGACTGTTGATGGTGGATCAATAGGTCCAATTATATATGTTCCCCAACACTCAAATGGGTAAGATGCGACCGTTGGATGTAGTGGATTCAGAGGTTGATGAATGATATTGCCATGGACTTGACATTCATAACACCTTTTTGCATGGTCGATATAATCTTTCACCCATTGTTGGCCAATATTAACCCATTCATTGATTTTTGATTACCATGTTAGGACCTCATTGGTGTGCACCACAAAATCCTTCATGAATTTTAGATATCACTTTACTAGCTTCCTTATTTCCCAAACATTGTAGCCACATTTGTTCAAAAGACCTACGATATAATGTATCATTGACATAAGCATATCATAGTATTCCCTTCTCCATTTGTGAGGCTAACGATTTGCTTCTTGGAAATTTTCCTTTTTAAAATAGTTGATGAAGGGTTATCTCCAATCATCTGGTTCTTCTACTATGAAGGCGTCTTGTTTTACTTCGAAAGGTTCTTTGAATTTGTGTTCTTTTTGAGTGTCCTTTTATTGTTTAGTTTTAGATATTTTTGATGGAGTGTGAGGATCAATCATAATTTCTTCTTGTTAGTTTGCACTTGATGATCCCTCTTCTAGCGGGGAATATGGATTCACTGGCTATAGAACTTGATGGGTGAAAACTTCTATCAACACTTGCTCATCGTTCATGCTTGACATCTCTTTGGATAGTTTAGTTAAGCAGTCTGCTTTACTATTTTTGGATAGAGAGATTTGAGTCAATGTAACATTCAAAATTTTTGTCGTTAGCTCAGGAAATTGCTTAGGATAATAAGCTAACTCAAGCTTAGTGATCTTTTAGATTCTAAAACCTTGATTGATGATCAGCTAAGAGTCTCCAAAGATTTGAAAATTTTGGATACCTATGGTAATTGCTTCTTCAAGACCCACTATCAAAGCCTCATACTCGACTTCATTATTGGTTTGAGGTTAAGCCAAGCCATATGAATGTCTTATGATGCCTCCTTCAGGTGTTATGAATACGAGGCCAATATCGGCTCATGCCTTATGTAGGTTCGGAGGTTATGCTGGCTTGATCGATGACGCTCCATCAAAATACATCTCTCAAATTTGAAGGTTTTCTCTTCCATTAATAAATAAAAATTGGTCATCAGCCAAGTCATCATTAAGCAGTGACTCAGTTGGGATAAGATGCGTAGTAAGAAATTCTACCAAGATCTATCCCTTCATTACTTTCTGGGGTATGTACGTAATGTTGAATTATAATAAGAGTGCTGCTCATTAAGCTAAATGACCAATCAATATTGGTCTCATCATCAAGAACTTCAGTGGATTGACCTTTGAGATTAGTGTAATTTTATGAGAAAGCTTATATTGATGAAGCTTATGGACTACGAATATCAGTGCTAAATAATGCTTCTCTATTGGAGAGTAGCATACTTCAGCTCCTTCTAACCTTTGACATATGTAAGTATAACACATTTTCTTTAATTTCTTCATTATGTTGTGTAAGTAAAGCTTCTAGGGACTCCTCTAAGGTTACGGTGTGTAAGATAAGAGGTTTCCCTGGGATAGGAGCTGGTAGAATTGGCATATTGAGTATATACTTCTTAACTCTCTCAAATGCTTCTTGACATTCATCATCCAATTTGAATGAAGCATTCTTTTTCATTAGCTTCACAAAAGGTTGGCATCTTTCGAATAGGTTTGATATAAAACATTGAATGAATGCGAGTTGTCCTTGTAAAGAGTGAAGCTGGCAAAGGTTCTTTGGTGGAGACATCTCCATGATCTCCTTGATTTTGTTGGGGCCAATCTCAATTCCTCTATGTCTTACAACATATCAAAGAAATTTTCCTAATGACACCCTAAAAAGCACACTTAAGAGGATTCATCTCGAGATCATACTTCCTGATCCTTTCAAAGACGATCCTTAAATCATTCAGGTGATCTTTTCGATTAACTCTTTTAACGGTGAGGTCATCCACGTATCATTCTACTTTATGATGAATCAAGTCATCAAAGATGCGTGTTAAGGCCCTCTAAAATGTAGCTCCAACATTCTTCAACTTGAATGACATGATTGTGTTACTGTAAATACCAGTTGGTGTTCTGAATGGTCTGTGTTTGTCATCTTCAAGAGCCATCTTGATCTGATTATACCCTGATGATCCATCCATAAAGGAGAACATGTCATAGTTGGAGGTGTTATCAACTAGAAATTCTAACACAGGGAGTGGGAAATCATCTTTTGGGAAGCCTTATTTAAATCTCAAAAGTCTATGCACACTCGAATCTGACCATTCTTCTTCTTTACAGAAACAATGTTGGCTATCTAATCTGCATACTTCTCCTTGCGAATGAAACCTGCTTCAATTAGCTTTTTTTCAATGACCACTTATTTTTCAACATCTAGCCTCATTATTCTAGGAGCTTGTTTAGCTAGTATTGAATCAAAATTAATAGCTAGCTTGTGAATTGCCATATCAGGGGATAAGTCAGGCATCTCAGAATATGTCCAAGCAAAGCAGTCCGTGAATTCACAAAGCAATGCTTTTATTTCTTCAACCTTATCATTAAGGAGATGAGCACTAATGAAGGTTGGTCAGGGTTCTTCTTTAGTCCCTAAATTAATTAATTTCAACTCATCCATGGTAGACGTCTACTCACCATCTTCAAGTTCTTCAGGTGCCAATTTGGCTTCTACTCCCTCATCAATTGTGAGAATGACTTCATAAAAGTCATCTTCAATTTCAATTTCTGTTTCAATCTCACTTCTGATTACTGTATAGCAAGTGTTCTTTTGATGATGTCATTATTGAATGTATCCAAGACCCTTAGTGGTATAATTATCACTTCTTCAAGAGGTCTGTGGACTCTTTAAACTCCATAAGTTATCAAAGAAGAGAGCTTTCCATCTATCAGTTTCAACATCGATTCCAAGCTTCTGCATCATCCTTCAAATTTTTGGAGGATAGTATCTCGACATTCTAGTGGGTACCATCTCTTTAGACTCTGAGTACTGAATAAGCCATTCAGAATCATAGTGTTGACATTCCTCAGATCTATAGAATGAAGTTCCCAATCTGTTGCTCTTAAGTAGTGGCAGTGCATAAAAGATTTTTAGTTCCTCAATGTTATGAACATCACGTGATGTGACTTCTTTGAAATATCAGGGAGGAACTGGTGTAACTATGAATGAATCATTTGATACTAATAAGATAGCAGCCATTCTAGAAGAGACGCATTAAACTTCACATGCATAGATGAACTTAAAATCATAATTGGAATCAATGTTATTTATCTCATTTGCTTTTATTTAGGGCTCACATTTTTCCTTGAGTTCAACTGGAATATCTTCTTCTTCCTCTATATCATTGGCCAAATAAGGAACATGCCTCTTCAGCATTGGTGATGTGTCATAAGTTCTAGAGAAATTTAATGCAGCATTCTTTCTTTCTTTTTGCTCCTTCTCTTCTTTGGTTTGCTTCATAGTTTTTGAAGTTAGAGCTATAGATTGCTGAGGCTTACTTTCTTTTAAAAGATAATAGTTTGCATCCTCATAATTTTTTTCCTGATGAACTGCAAATGGTTGAATAGTGCTAAGAATCTTGTGTTTTGTTTCGTTTCTTATGTACTTCATACATTGATGTAAAGTAGATGGAACCATACCATATTCATGGAGCCAAGGATGGCTTAATAGAGCTTTGAATGAGGTGTCAACAACTATCACATGAAATTTAGCTTGGGTATAGAGTTCTCCAAACCTAAACGATAGAATGAAAGATCTGAGAGTCCTCTGCCCCATTTCATTGAAGCCATAGACCATTAATTTATCTTGTCCAAGATGTTGAATGTTTAGGGACAACCACCTAAGTGCTCATAGACTCATAAGATTTGCTGATGAACTTGGCTCATTCAGAATTCAATTGATTATAATTTTGTTACTTTCTACTTTACATATAATGGGCGATTGTGTTCTGTTGTCCCAAGCATAAGATCTTCTTCAGAGAAAGTGATCATCTAGAGATCTTAAGCTTGCAAAACTTTAGTCTTATTTCATTCAATAAAATAAGTTTCATATCCCTTTGGATCTTTAAGAGCTTGAATCAAAGTTTCTCAGAGGTCCTTCGACATCAAGAGAGTCTCTTACACACTCAATTATGCAAGAATCTTTCTCAAATGTGATAGGATAATATAATTAATTCTTCCACTTGAATTCGCCTTCTTCTTAAGGTCTTTAGAGATGATATCTTCATTAACTTCAATATTTTTGTCTTCATTTCTAGTTTTGTGCTTATTTGATAGCCCTTCTTTAATGGAAGTGGTAGTATCTTGCCACTCCTTAGTTGCACTCGGGCTGCTTTATTCAACTTAGACTCTTCATATGAGGTAGCTCCTTCAAAGTCACCATCTATCAGAGAGGATTGTGTGGATGCATCAAAGTCACTGCTAAGCTTCAAGCGACTCATTTGGGATGTTTTTGAAGACTCATACTCATCTTCGTTAGTAAAACATAAGTCATCTTTTAAAATGTCTTTTGTTTGTCGCACCATCATGCATGACTTTGATGTTATAGGTTTAGGAATTCTCCTGCTTGGCGGGACAAACTTTCTGAGTTCATTTCTGCATTTTATATTTTTCAAAGCTTGATTCAAATTATCCGAGGAATGGATCACATTGTTTGACGACAGCAGAAATAGCTGCATCTTTCTAAGAAGCAAGTCTTTATCATTATTTCCCTTTTCATTTGACTGATTAAAGTCTAACATGTAATCAATCAACCGCAGCTTCTATCTCATCGGTTGATGATACACATCTAGATTATTGATGATCTTTTGAATTATAGTTCTCTTCTTACTCTTCTTTTTCTTAGCCGACTTCTTTGATTTATGAGGTCTACATTTAGCAGACTACTCGTCATACTGTGATGAAGCACCCTTATCAAAATGCCATTGAGAAGCTAAAATGCTTGGTTTAGGCATTTCTTTTATGTCCAATATAGGTTCAAGTGGTGATTTCGACTTAATACTAGGGATATCTTTTTTGCTTCAACACTTTCCATTGCTTCTTACTTTTCCTTTTGCCTTCTCTTTCATCAATGGTATTAAAGTGGACATAATCACCATGACAGATTCTCTTTTATGATGGACAAGAACACTATCAGATAGTGTGAATTCACCATTTCTATATTTTCTCTCCAATCAATCCTTAAAAACATAGCAATCTTTAATTGGGTGGCTAATTACCCAATGATATGGATAATATTTTGGATTATCAGTTTGACCTAACTCTTCGAGTCTTTTGGATTATGGTAATTCTAATCCTGCTTTAAGTGCTTGGCAAAATAACTTAGCCACACTCGCCCTCTTGAAAGAGTATTCCTTACTCATTTTGTCTTTTAGAGATTAGTGCACTCGTTCATCATCTCTCATTGATTGCTTTGATTGGGTGTTAACTGATTGCTTTCCCCCATCATCCATATAAGCAGGCTATTTTTATTTATCAACATTGTAAGTTGCTCACTTTCCACTACTCTTCTTGTAGGAGGTTGTGTGAGACTCATTCCTCCTTGAGTCTGAGAATTTATTCATCTTTACCATTTCTGAGTGACCCTCTGGTTTTGAGCGATTCAGCTTTTCAAACTTTGCCACTTGATCTAATAACTCTTGCAATGTTGAGATAGAGTTCATGCATAAATATGGTGTCATCTTATCGTCAATGTTACCCATCAACATTTGGATTGCATGTGTTCTCTTCTAGCTGTTGTTCACATTTCATGCTCATGTTTCACCAACATGAAATTTATTTAGTCACTGACTCGTCTTTCCTTCTTTGTTCTAAGGAGAGGTTAGCAATTGTAATCCTCTGAGTTTCACTAGTGAACCTTTTGATGAACTATCTCTAATTGAGTAAAAGTCTTGATCGAGTCATTAGGCAATCTAGCGTACCATTGGAAAGTAGTTGACGTTAAACTACTAATAAACTAGCAGAATAGTAGTGCATCATTGCCTCCTATATTGTCACATGTTGCTTTGAGTTGTGCCAGGTATTGTACGGGGTTTCTAGTACCATTGAATGTATTGAATTTTGGCATCGAATAACTCTTAGGATATGACACTTAATTGTACTCTATCAAGTATGGCCATTGAATGTATTGAATTTTTCGCTAGTAGCGGTAATGAGACTTTGATCACATATAATTATTTCCAATTGAGCTGCTATCATGGGCTCAGATAAATTAGGCACATCTTGAGGGATGGATTGAGGTGCTAGTTGATTTCCTTCATTTCTCCCCTCAGGTGCATTTTGTGCTTCAGAAGCTTGAGGAACTGAGTCAACTGGTGGATCGTCAAGTGTAGCATTGGCTATTGGATGGTTGATAGGTGGAATAGATGTTGGAACTGCTACTGCATTTCTCTACATCATCTATAGCATCACATTCATTTGTTCCATCATTTGATTCATCTTTGCATTTAACTGGATGATCTCCTTATCCTTTGCGTTCACCTATCATTGCATTCATTTTTGCATTTGGGCTAAAGTGGTAGTGTCGGCAAAGAAAGAGTTATCCTCTTCTCTTTTTGGTTCTTCTTTCTCTTCATCACCTGAGGCTATGCTTGTAGCTCCTCCTTCTATTTGCTCGGGATTTGGTTCTTCAATATGAATAGGAGGTGTGGCTCCATGTCTATGTTGATGCTATCGTGCACCTGATAGTTCTCTGACGTGATGTACCACATACACTGCTTCGACTTCTATAGTATCCTCATCATATTATTCATCTTATTGTAATCTAACTTCAGAACACCTCCTCCATTGAATTTCTTACTCTGGATTTGAGACAAACCTCTCTTCAATCGGAGGGCTACGATCAAAGAAAATTTTATTCATGGAGATTCATTTGATCGACGGTGCGATTCACTGGAATGTTCACCTGAGTGTCGACTGTCTTGTAATTCATTATCAGAAGATTTCTTCTTTGGAACCCAATTTTGTCGGTTCTACTCATTGGCTGATTTTTAGGAATGCAAACCAGATGTCACTCATTTTTCTTTATTTTCAACAAATTCTCTTCTGGGCCTTGGACTCCAAGCTTGCTTGCCCTTCCATCGGGATCTTTTGAAAGTAGATTTCTTGACATACGGTCTAGGTGTCATGCTTCGATGGTCACCGTATGAGGTTTGCTTGAATCAGTCATGAGCTCTCACAATTGGTGGTAGTCTACCTTTGGTCCCTTCTCATTAGACATGTTTCCTTAGCAACATTTAGTACTCAATGCACTCCAACATATAAGGTTTCAAGAATTTTCTTTTGGGGAATCAGAGCTTGATGTAGTGGTCGGTCCTAAAAAGATTGGTTCAACTCACCAGTAGAGCTATTCCTCTTTACCAATTTCAGGTTCTCAAATTTATTCTAGGTGGGAATACTCGCTTCTAGTTCTGAGGCTAACGATATAATATGTTGTTTAGACAATAGTTGTTGAGCTTGTAGTTCACTATTCATCCTCATTCTCTGTCTTGTTGTTAATTTTTCTCCAGATGAGGAAGCTTCATGATCTTGCTTTCTTGGTATGAAATGTTCAATTGACAGAGTTGTATTTACAGGCATGACTAAGACTTTCTGACCAGAAATAGTTCTCTTGATAATTAGAGTGTTAGAATATCCCAATCTTTGAAATGAAAAAACTCTATTTTGGGGAGCCACAGTAATAGTTCTCTTCATAGTTCTCTATTGCACATGCTGAAGTGCATGACCTACAGATGTATCCTAAGTTGATGTGACATTAGTTCTATCTATGATTGTTGGAAAGTCCACACTACCAAATTGAATGGTAGCTCCAACATCTCGAATGTTCATGATAGCATTAGCCAGATGGATGTTAGACCCGCGACTCAACTTCACCACAAGTTCTCAAGCAAGGGAGGTGGTACTGCGATCAAAGATGCAAGAAATTGAAGGTGAGCTTGGTCCATAGAGAGATCTACTCAACCCCAAGGCTTGAAACTTTTCAGAGCTTAGTCCACTAGGGAAGCTACCTCATCGAAGCAGCACGGTGAAAGCCTCTAGCAAGGTATGCCCTCAGATCGAGCTTAAACTATCCATGGTGTGGTCTTTTGTGAAAGAAACTCTCACCTCATGAGAATTTGACCGTTAGATGTAATCTCCCTTGCATGATGATGGTGTAGATTGAATTTGGGTTCAATCTAAGCTCAATTAAGCTCAGATCTTGCCCTAAAAAAGGTGAATGGATGTCCTCTCCCGTAGGGAAGATCAGTAATGGATCATGGGTCATTCATCTGCACATTTTAGATGGACGATCATGATCTAGACATGCAGGATCCATGGATTAACCCCTTAAGAACCGCATGCTTGATCTTAGCCATCCAATCTTTGATCGAGACATAGGAAAGCGCGAGCACCAGCCGGATGGCTATGATGTGACAACTTAAGTGGCCTATCCCATCACGCCACATGGAAAGCTAACCTCGCAGCCTCCACATGGCACCAACTAGGGTAGCCATATAATTAAGTTATTAATTACTTAATAAGCTTTGAAACTTCAAATATCCATAACTAATTGTAAAAAAATCAAAAAAAATACAAAATAAAAAGCATTAGAAAGGCAATTCAAAGAGGAATATTATAAAATTAATTTCACTTGATTTTGAATAGTGATATTTTTGAATTATGGTTTTATTGAATGTAATTATATTAATTACTCCCTAATTATTCCACTGATTAATTCCGAACTTCCTAGGGTTGATTAATGGGATGACCTCTACCTCCCATGATTTTCTTGGAATTTATTAATGGATTAATTAAGGTAATTGCTTAACTCATTCTTAATTACTCTCTTAATCCATTAAATGGTTAATTAACTTTTTAAAGAGTGATAAATTCACCAATTAACTTTGCTAATTACCTTAGGATAGTGAGTGAACTTAGGGAATGAGATTAGGGGTTCTTTCCCATATCTTTTTCCCTAAGTTTAATTCGTTTGATTTAAAATCTAGTTAAGGTGCAAAATTAATTAAATAATTTAATCATTCAATAAAATGGCTTAATTAATCAAAATTTCAAAATCAAAACATTCGAGAACTTAATAAATTCATCTTGGGTAGATGCTTAGGTGTTCAATAACCTAAGTAGCTTAAAAAAATCAAAATCCAACCCATATATGTGGGAAGGGTTATGAAAGTACTTAAATCAAACCATTTAACTTAATTAATTACTAATTATGAGCCAATTACATTAAACCCTTTCTTTCCTAGGTGCATTGTTGATTTAAATTCCTTGTGTGATTTTATGTCATATCATTGGCTCATAATTATGTGATTAAATATATTAAAGTGGTGTAGGTAAGGGGTAATTAACATACTTAATGCACACCTTAACCTAACCAAGGCATAAAATTGACCTAATCACCTAAAAACTGAACTTAAATAGCTCACACATGGGGGAATGGGTTAGTACCAGTAAACTCATCTCACATTTCTTAACTTAAAATCAAACTCAAATAAAATACAAACTCTCTGTAAAATAAATTTGATTTACTTTAAATAATCTTATTCATAGGAATTAATTAGGGTGAATGAACTTATATTGCTTTCATCACTTTATTTCTTTCCTAATATGATAAATGTGTATGTCATATGAAAATCATGCATTCATGTTTTTTAAAATCAAATTAAAAATGAAATGTTTCCTTTATGTCAAATTGCATGTTTTGGCTAAAATAAGAATATGAATGGCTATTATCACTATTAAATCTAAAATTATTTTCAAAACTTATAAATCAATTATCAAAATTGAAAAGTATGCTACTTATGATTACTTATAAGCTTGCATGTGAGTAGAAATATAAAGATATGCATAGTGTAGTTTTCTGTCTCTTTTCTTTTAGCATAGTTTTGAATAGGATTTGGCAAAGTGTATAGTTCATTTGAAAGGAACACAACACTTGCTTAAAACCTTTCCTATTCATTTCTATGTTATTACTTAAGAAGGAAATCCACACTTGCATGTATAAATTGCATAAACAAATCAAACAAATAAACATAAACTTTTGCATCTTTTATTTTTCCATTCATTTCTTTTGTACATGCATGTATTTAAGAAAAGTGGTATATTAGTCTGACAACCCCAGATTGTGCTTTAAGTAGCCCTAAGTAGGTCTTGTACCTTACACCCTAGTACTAACAATGGCCATTACTCACTTATGTCTTTCATACATACAAATGCGCATGTGAAAAATGGATAAAAAGAAATCCCTCTTTTCTACTTAATGAAAATCATGCATCATAAAGCATCCTAATTTTCTTAAGTAACAATACTTAGAATTCATCATTAAGGTGTGCTAAACATTACCATTTGTATGTATTTATAAGCTTAGGATTCATCCATATCCATGTTATACATGTTGGGAAAGAAATAAAGTGTTGTGTGTTTGTGATATTAATTCACTTTACTTAATCTTAAAATACCTTTCACTTTGAATAGATTTTTTAAGAGAAAATCTAAACTTAGGATTAACTAAAATACATAATAAAACATTCACTAAATAAAAAATTAAACATGAATCTACTTTAGAAATTACTTAAGGTAAGGAAGGAAAGAGAAGTTATCTTCTCTTTTCCCTCTCTTTATAACTTAGTAATTAATTGTAAGTTCATTCAAACCTAAAAAAATCATCAAATAAAAATCAACTAAATCAATCAAACAACTTAAATGAAACCACCCTCTAAGTTAAACTTTTCACACTTAGAAAATTTAAACCTTAAAGCATACACCACAAACCTTTAAAGTACACATTAGACTAAGTCACCAATTCTAGCTTTAGGTTAGGGTGGTGCATGGTTTGATACTTTGCTTTTATTTTGTGATATTTTATTTTAGGCTGGATGTTAGGGTGTATGTGCGGTGCATGGTTCGATTAAGTCTTTATTGTCTTCTGCAGTGGATTATGCTTAAGGGGCACTTTAATAAAAATATAAAAATTATTTTTATTGTGCAGATGCTTATACCCCTAAGCATAATCCAATAGGTCAAGTGGACATGATTACCCATGTGTGGGGTGCTAAGTCCAATTTATATATATATACATGCTTGGTATTGTATGGTTTGTTTGGCTAATCTCTATTTTGTAGGTGTTAGTTAGATTTTCTTTTTTTCATTTTCATGTAATTTTGTAATTAGAATTTTGGAATGATTGTTATGGTGGATTAGGATGAGCATTGGTTATAAAATTACATCTTATGTACCATGTGAAAATTTTGGTGCAACCATATTCCAACCATCCAAAAGAAGGAACCAAAAGAAGAAAGAAGAAAAGAAGAAAGAAGAAGTGAAGAATGAAGACCCCATAGCATGAATTCCTTGCTTTATTGTAATTTATTTACTTGTAATTCAGGTTGTATAAGGGTAGAGCTAAGCTACCCAATTTGTTATTGGGTTTGTGCGGTGGAGCCCAACCACAAATGACCTTTTTACTCTTTCGTGCTAGTTTTATAAATTGATTGATGTTTGTTTAACTTGTGCATTAAGATGGCATATTTTCCTAGTTTCTTCCTTACTTTGATGTATGACATGGATGATGATTAGGTTTTTAGAAAAAAATAAATCTTCTACCAAATTAATCAACTCAAAATTAAAAAAAATAAATAACTCATAACCTCACCTAAAGCTTAAGTTATAAATCAAGATAAAATCATTAATAACCCATTAGCTGGATGTTATCATACTTTTATAATATCATGCATAAAAGCATATTATTTCACTCTTGATTAAAGGGTTTCCACCTTTGTGAGAGAACTTGGCTTGACCTGTGAGAGCCATGGTGGAAACACATCTCTTTATCTTACTGATTTTGGCCCATAATCTAATTTCTCATGCATTAGGCATATGAATCCTAAAGCTTGTGCCAAATTGATTGTCTAAAATAAAAATAAAATATATGAAAAATTTGCATTAGATTTAAGTCATTAAAAACATGCCCTTACATGATCTAATCTCTAAGGGAGTGTTTCTAAAGAGTTATTCTCTTTCTAAATAAATAGCAATAGCTTAACTATCTTACAAAAGCATTTGACTTGCCTACATGTATTTAAAATCGTAAGAGGGTTAATTGGCGGCCACCCTCAGTCAGTTGTAAGTCCAATAGTCTGGTGGTTTATTCTCTCTTATGGAGGTAAACCAAATTCCATCTTCACCAAAGATTTTATCTTTTTGGCCTTACCAAAGCTCCCTAGATTTAGATTCTGAGGTTGTTATTTCTCTTTGCGGACTACAAGCATAAGTCCTTAGCTCTTAGGTATTTTTGTGATCTTGTATCATGGAAGTGTATACATTTCTAATAAAATTCAACTCAAATAAGTTAATTCAATTTCAAAAATGTAAAGCCTAATCATAGGGTAATTTAGGATGCTTACTAGGCTTCCTAGTATCTTAAGCATCCCCTACTTATTTTAATTTGGCTTTGATAAGAACTCCCTCCTCTTGATTGATCCCACTTGACTTTTTAAAAAACAAACCAATCGATTGATAGTCTTACCTTTCGAAATCTTTGGAGACAACGATCATTTACCTTAATCGAGAGTATTTCTAAGGAATCCTATCCCTTAAGATGTAATTAACTATGGGGACTTACCTCTGTAGGGAAATTAATGAACTCAATTTAAAATAAACCCTACTTTACTTTTCCATGTCAAGTAGGGGAAGAATTTCTGGTATATTTTGAAGACCCATAGTCCTTAGGAGTCCTTATTGAGGTGATTAGGTCCATTGTAGTGTGGTGACTTCTATCTTTTGAGATAGTACACATATCCTCAATGTAGTACCCGATCATCCTAATAAGAACATCTGTAAATCTGCGTGACATCCAACAAGGCATATATTTTTGTCTTCATTTATCCTTTTCAAAAATGATAGATGAAGATAAGAATATTATTCACCACACTACATTACATATATTCTACCATGTTAAGACTAAGTCAAGCAAAGTGTAGGTGTGGTTTAGGTGAAACTAGATTATGACAAGTTGAGTCAATGGTCAAGCTATATTAACCTTAAGGTCTAATTTGATTCATTTGAGTTCCATATAGGTTAGAGGTAAGGATTTCACTAGATGAGTTTATCAACTAGGGCTTGGGTCAAACATAGTGGGTCATAGGATCACTGATTCATAATTCAGTCCAACACCTTCCTAAGGTTTGGTTAGGCTAAGAAAGGGATGTATAGGGTTTAATGTCCCTTATTATTATTGTGTAACGGTTCATTATGGCTAAGGGGTTTACAATAATTAATAATGCCGATATGTTAAGTTTCATAAAAGCTAATGTCATCAAGAAAACTCACCTTCTAGATCTATAACATATGGGTGCAAAGAATTATAGATAAAATTTATGGATTTCTTTTAATCTATGGTTAGTACAAGTCTAAAAGATAACTCAACTAGGTTAAGCTTGATTACAATTTCATTAGGTCCTATTGAGTTTGTTAGGCTAAGAAAGGGATGTATAGGGTTTAATGTCCCTTATTATTATTGTGTAAGGGTTCATTATGGATAATGGGTTTACAGTAATTAATGATGCCTATATGTTAAGTTTCATAAAGAGCTAAGGTCACCAAGAAAACTCACCTTCTAGATCTATAACATATGGGCCCAAAAAATTATAGATAAAATTTATGGATTTCTTTTAGTCTTTGGTTAGTATAAGTCTAAAAGATAACTCAACTAGGTTAAGCTTGATTACGATTTCATTAGTCCTAGTTTGTAAGGCAATGTTTGACTAACACTAAGATCTTTAATAGTTTTGGTCATTCTAGGTTGAATCTAAAAATCAATTGAGTCTTGACCCAATTAATTAAGTAAGCATTAGAACCTCAATCAATCAAAAGGTATACTACATATTGGTATAAGAATGTGAAGAGTTATCTGTAGAGTAAAATCTCCACTAAGAGAAAGTTGTTTATCAATATCAACTCTCTTATTTGATGAAACCATTAAGTTGATTCTATCACTAAGAGACTTTTCATGAATTCTATGGTATTATATTAGTTTAATTTTTAGCCAAATCATCATCACTTATGTTTAAGAGGAATTTGAATTTCATAATAGATGCACTAGCTTTTGCATCAATTTTCTACAATTTGGAGACTTTTGAAAGAGATAAAATGTTAGGTCACCTCCCTTTTGAAAGAAACATAAATACCAAACTCTAAATGATACATTTTCATTGAGTCTTATTAGTAAGATTATAAATAATACAATGGTATATTTAGGAATAATATAATGTTTTGATTGTTTATAATTTATCAAACATATTAGCTTGCTTATAGATTCTAAGTATGCTTAGAGAATATCATCAAAGATTATCCAACCCAAGTTAGGATGAATTGAAACAACCCAACTCAATCAAATTGCCCATCCCTCTCGCACAAGCCAATAGAGTGCCCCAAAATCATTAAGGCATAGATGAAATAGTTATAATCAATCCACAATTAATAACATGATGATAACTTTGATTGCATGACAATAATATGAGCTATTTACCATGCAAATTGATCTCAATTGAAAACTAATTTGCTATCTAATTGCTAACCTAAAATAATTTTTATGATTTTTTGATGACATATAGATGCCACATATCATCCTTCCATTGACTCGCGCTTACAATTAGATTTTGTGGTTATTCTCTCTCTCTCTCTCTCTCTATGTGTGTGTGTGTATGTGTGCGTGTGTGAATAATTGTGTTTCTTAAACTCCACTATTATATGAATTATTCATCTATAACAAATTCTCTTCTGAAGAAGAGTATATCTAAGATTTTCATCATTAACGTATGATTGTATTAAAATAATGATAATTAGTGATGCATTTTTTTTATAATTGCCTCTTAGAAATAGGCTTTTAGAAGATGGGTATATCATGTTTGATTTTTGGTCTAATAAATTTGCAATTCACACAAAAGATTGATGGTTTTGAAAACTCAAAAATTGACATGCTATCAACCATATTTTCAAATCCAACTCAATTATTTGTGGGGGGAAAACCCCAAAAGAGAAATGATGGAGAAATAAATGCTTCCATTGAAATCGATAAAAGACTAAGAAAAGACATTCAAGAGAATTAAGCTCTTCTTATAATGTTTATACTGTTTCACTCTAAAAAATAAAAATAATAATAATAATAATTGTTGTGTGCTAGAGAACCAGTTGTGGTAGAATAAAACTTTACACCTTAGCTTGAAAATCCAAAGATACACGTAGATGAAAAACAAAATAAGGAACTCTAGAATTTTTTACGTGGAAAAATCCTAGGAAGAGGGTAAAAAATTATGGGATTACAGTAAAAATCTTCCAATATATCCACAATCGTCGGCAAGTTTTCTGATAAGTGGTTAGAAATGTGGTATGAAAAGTGAAACGATTAGAATCAAAACGCCAACGTTATGGTGGATGATATTGATGATGGCGTGATGGGTAACAATTTGGTAGATGGCGGTGATCAACGATGGTGGCGGCAGTGGTTAGTATGATAGCGGGACAGTGGCTTACGTGGTGTGGTGGCCGTGATGGCGGTAATTGATTAGATTGTGGATCCGACCGACGTCGATACGATCGCGCAAACAGCGGTCGTTAGCATGATTATGCTTGGAGGATTTTCAAGCTTTAGAGCTCTCTCTTCTCTTTAGCTTGGGCTCCCCTTATGTGAAGAACGAGAAGTTATTTATAGATTATAGGAGTGATGTAAATGATTCCTTCAATCATCTGATATATTTTAAGTATTTGAATGCTCAAATGAAGTCAGAATTAAGAGATCTTAGGCTTGTTTGATCCAGCTCGACAAGACACTCAATTTGACTATAAACATTCCATATTTAGGATTCGACTGATATCGCAAAATTTTTAATAATATTTTAAGCGCTTGATCTGGGTTAGTCTTCACTCAAAATCAGATTGCATTTGACATCAAGATTCGTGCTTCGATTAGTGATATTTTCAGTGTTATATCAGTTACCTCCCTATTTTTGGATCATATTACTTATTTCATCCCAAAATATATTAAATTTTTTAAAAAATAAAATAACTTTACTTATTATTACGATTTGTAATTACATATGTTATATGTATTAATTTATTTATTAACTAACTAATTATACACACACACACACACATATATATATATATATATATATATATATATATATATATATATATATATATATATATATATATATATATATATATAATGAGAGATAATGAGATGAGAGGTTTTTTTAATTAAATGTAATAATGAGAGAGGATTTTTTTTAAATTAAATGACATAATGAGAGAGATGTTTTTTTCTAATTAAATGTCATAATGAGAGAGGTTTTTTTTAAATTAAATATCATAATAAGAAGAGATTTTTTTTTTTTAAATTTACTCTATCTTTCCCCCTACAGTGGATCTATAAAAACCCACTTATGGTCAAGTAAGGAAGCACAACTCTCATATGCTCTAGTGTTTTTCTGCATTAGATGATAAATTATCTAGCATAAGTTCAAGGGCTAGAGTAAAATTTATTTATTTATTATTATTATTATTATTTTGTCAGTGAAGTTTTGACCTTCTTCTTAAAAGAATGTTATTCGCTTTGCTTGAACAAGACCCGTAGCTCATACGGCGAGACTTCGGTTTTCCCTCGAAAGAGGCATCAACGGTCATCGTCGGATCGACTAGTTTGAAAGCGATCAAGGCCCGTAGTTCATACAACGAGGCTCCGGTTTTCCCTTGAAAGAGGCATCAACTGTCCTCGTCGGACCGACCGTATTCGGAGGTGATCAAGGCCAGTAGTTCATATGGCGAGGCTCCAGTTTTCCCTCGAAAGAGGCGTCAACTCCTCGCTCGGCCGTTGAAGGTGATCAAGGCTCAGTTCTACGATGAGGCTCCAATTTTCCTCGAAAGAGGCGTCAATGTCCCTCGTCGGGACCGGTTGATCAAGGCCCGTAGTTCATGGCGAGCTCATTTTCTCTTGAAAGACATCAATTGTTCTCTTGGATCAACCGGTTTGAAATCAAGGCCTGTAGCTCATCAGGCTGGTTTTTCTTCGAAAGGCGTCAATTATCCTCCGTCGGACCGACCGGTTTGGGCGATCAAGTCCCCTAGTTCATATGGAGAGGCTAGTTTTCCCTCAAAGAGGCGCCAACTGTCTCGTCGGATCGACCGGGTTTGGAGGCGATCAAGGCCGTGTTCATACAATGGGCTCCGCTTTTCCTCGAAGAGTGGCATCAATTGTCCCTCGGACGAAGTTTGGAGGCGATCAAGGCCGTCATCTGGCGAGGCCCCGCTTTTCCCTCGAAGAGGCGTCCAATTCTCGTCGGAGGCGAGTTTGGAGGCGATCAAGGCCCATGTTTCCGACAAACCGATTTTCCTCGAAGATCATCATCTCCTCGTCGGACCCTAGGTTTGGGAATCAGGCAGCTCATCTGGGCTCCATTTTCCCTCGAAGAGGCGTCAACTGTTCTCGTGGACCTGGGCTCGGAGGAGATCAAGGCCCATTCATGTGAGGCTCCGTTTTCCCGGTGTCAAGTTGTGTCTTGAGAACCGATTCGGTAGAATAAAACTTCACCAGCTTCAATGGAAAATCCGCAGATAGTTGAAAATAAAATAAGGAACTCCAGAATTTTTTACATGGAGAAACCCTAGGAATAGGGTAAAAAATTACGGGGCCTAGCCAAGTAAAAATCTTCCACTATGTATTTGTTTCGGAGTACAAAGTCTTCCCGATACGGGATTACAAAATAGTATATGAGAAAGCCTGACAATGGGAATCCTGAATCAACGACATGCTATGTGTTGCTATGCTTATTGTGGAAGTTGGTGAAATGACAAGTGATGCAGACCGGCAACAATAGTGATGGCCGGATGAGATGGCGCAATGATGGTGGCGGTAGTGGCTAGTGATGACCGTGGTTGTGGTAGATGGTATGAGACGGCGGTGGTTAACCATGACGGCGGCATGGTAACGAGGGCCGTGGCGGTGTCGGCAACCGCGATGTTTGTCATGGCAACAGCTTGGCAACCGCGAGTGGTCGATTATGCTTGGAGGATTTTCAAGCTTTAGAGGAGTGACATTTCTTTAAATACATGCAAAATACACACCACTCCATCGGACGGCTCGAAATATTTTCTTCGATCATCTAATGTATTTTAAGTATTTGAATGCTCAAATGAAGTCAAAATTAGGAGATCTTAGGTTTGTTTGATCTGGCTCGTCAAGATGCTCGATTTGACTATAAACACTCCATATTTAGGAGCCGACTGATATCGTAAATTTTTCAATAATATTTTAAGCGTTTGATCTGGATAGTTTTGACTCAGAATCAGATTACTTTCGACATCAAGAATCGTGCTTTGATTAGTGAATTTTCAGTGTCATATCAATAATAATAATAATAATAATAATAATAATAATATAATAATAATAATAATAATAATAATAATAATAATAATAATAATAATAATAATAATAATAATAACGTGCCTTCTAAGAGTTCTGCTTCCGAAAATGCTATTGAAAATTTAGATAAAAATCACATTAATTATGTGAAAATTAGTCAAAGAAATCGCATTCAATATAAGACTCACCATGTGGTGACGAAATTAACAGCATTAAACAGACAATTTTTATTTTTAATTTTTTTTGGAAGAAATAAATTGAGTGCAATTAAATCCATTTAAGAGCGAGAAAGGGCAAATGAGAATTTTAGACTGACTGTGACTCATTTATATTCAAATTTCTCAATGAAACAATTATGCTAAAAAGGAAATTTAATATCTTCATCAAAATTAAAATAAATGATATGACTAATTTATTATTTTGCTGCCATTAGAACTGAATCGCAATTATATGATTAAAGATTTATGGTTTGTTTTACAGATTTTAAGTCATCTAAACGATTCAAAAACTAGTATTATTTCAACGGTTCGAAGATTCAAACTTTGATTCTTCAGATTTTTTTTTTAAATGATCAAATATGTACAGTTGAATCATACTGATTGGAATTGATTTATGTTTTGATCAATGCGAGACAACTAACCTATTTAAATCTTTAAACTGTTGACTGAGATTACGAATTCAAGATTATAAGCATGTAATTTTGTTGACATCTAAATTAAATTTTTGTTAAATTAATAATAGGTCAACCTGCTCGTCATGTGTGTGCACGTGACAAAATGGAAAAGGTGGCAACACTGTGAAGGCAATTAACGACAGCCATATATATATATATATATATATATATATATATATATATAGCTGATTAAATGTCTAATCAACCGGCACGCCATGTGAAAACTCTATGGTCATAGATAATGTTTTAATAATTTTAGCAGACATTGAATCGGAATATTGGACATTATCTCCTTTTTTTTGTTTTTTGGAAAACCCCATAGGGGATTTTATTGCTACAAAAAAAAAAGATTATATGGTCCTTAAAGGGGTAAACTCTAAAATTACCTCATGCTACAATGAATATAGTAAATCCACTATCTAAATATATATAAGAACAAAATTAAGTGAAAGAGAAATGAAAGACAATGATACCAGTTGAATATAAAATCAGCCATAATAAGGTAGGACCCAATCTATGCACCAGCTGATGAAATTCTGTAGCTTATAGAGGCTGCAAATTGTAACCAAATCCAGCCCCAGTAAAGGCCATGACCAATAAATCCAAAAGCGATGAAATCAGGCCCCGCCAACCCATAAATCCAAATGCCGAAAACTAGCTCCTAATACCACGTGGGGTACGCACATATGAGACAGAAATTGTTCCAGATCAGCCAACAACTAACAATACTTTCGAGAGTTAAGTTAAAGCAAGCGCACGCATTCAAAACAAAAAGCGCAAACTGAACAATCCAACCCAGTAAAGGCCGGAGAGCAATCCAACAAGCACCATGATACGGGCCCCAACCCATAAATCCATACTAGATGTTCCAGATCAGCCAACAACCAACAGGACTTTCGAAAATTAAGTAGACATCCAATTAGCAGGAAAATGTCCAAACCTAGAAAACAACAGGCCGCAAACAAAAAAATAGCAAAACCAATAGGGTAAATGGATAAACAGCATGAAAAGCATCGACTTATCAGAAAACCAAGACAATTCTTATCTATGTAGTAGCAGTAGAACATTAAAACCCCAAATAGAGATAAGGAAAATAGCCACCAGCAGATGAGACAGAGAGGAGGAATTGCCTTGTAATGCATATTAGGGTGATGCATCCCAAATCATATTGACCCATAAACAGGAGATTCAGCCGGAGCTATAGGCCTCTCATATAAAATAAGGTAGCTACACTAATAAAAGAAGTCTGAATATTCTTCAAAGTGCAACAGAAAGACCAAAGAAATAATAAAAACTAGTTGTAACAGAATCATGTAAACTAAATTCTAATATAAGGAAGCCCAGTCTTATCAAAGTACCAAACCTTGCAAATGTTTAGGGAGAGTAAGATGATCAAAATTTATTATTTCATTCAATCTAGCACCTAAATTAGCAAGATAATCAGCACATGCATTACCTTCCCACCATACATGAGTGATTTTATAACAAAATTGAGAAAGAAGAGATCTAGTTTGCTTGAGTAAATAGTATAAATTAGAATTTTTAGATTTATTGGAGTTCAAGAGGTCAATTAGAAGGAGAGCATCCACCTCAATCCAGGATATTGAGCCAACCTTCTGAGGCAAATCTCAAGAGCATTATACCATAAGTTTCAAAGGGGGAGCAAGTATGAAGAGGATAAGCAAAAGCATAGAGGACATTTTTAGAGTTTAAGATTCCACCACCACTAGAGGCATTATGAGATCTGAGCCATCGTATTGATTTTAATAACATTATCATGAGGTTTGCCCAATAAACTATCTGGACATGATTACAACTTGCTTTAGCCGGCAATTTAAAACCCAATTTAATAGCCACAAATTTACACCCTTTAAAGTGCTTATATTTAATGAGATTGGCATTAAACAAATCACGGATTTTGTATTTAGTTCTATTAATTATCTTCATGTGATTCATAGCAATACAATTATGTTTAGCATCATTTCTGGCCATCCATATAAACCAAATAATAATAATAATAACAGTAATGACTTTAATGTGGCCTTTATTATTATTTTCAAAATAGATTTCAAGGAGCTGATATATTGTTAGCGAGTCATTGAATTTGACAATGTTAAAAGAGATCATCAAAAGCAAGCTTAGAAACAGTTAACAAATTGATGATTAACATTTTCAATATGAAAGCAACAATGACATTTTGAAGGTAATTGAAAACCTTTGCCCCACATCAAGGAGTCAATAGGGATAAAGTTTTTCAATATACGCCAAATTAGAATAGAATAGAGTAGGAAATAGAATATTATTATGCCAAAGTTTAGCATACACGAAAATTCATGTGCTTCTTTAATATGAAGCCAAACATTTTTCAAGTTGAATTCTCCACTATGAGAGAGCTTAAAGAGAATCTGATCCTGTTTGTTAGGAGTAATAGATATATTATTAAGTTTGCCTAAAATAGAAGAAGGGATATACTCAATGAGCTTAGAGTTGTTCCACATATTATTTTCCCAGAATGATTTGACTTTGATATTATCAGTTGAATGGGAAGAAAGTAATTCATCAATGGACCCACTTCCAATCTAGTTATCTTGCGGAAAAAGAGTTTCGAATTAATGCCCCAAAAAAATGATTTGGCCTTCCACTTGATGCTACAAAGTCTTCTCCAAATAGGAGAATCTCTGTTTGTAGAAGCAATTAAGAGGTGCTTTGCTTGGCAATATTTGATCATGAAGTTAGCCCAAAGGCTATTGTTACTTCTAAAATTCCACCAAAGCTTGTAGGAAAAAGCAGCGATGGTATCCCTAATAGGCTTGCAATCAAGACCACCTTCCTCGAAGGTGCCACAGCTTTTATGCCAAGAGGACTAGTGTATTTTTTTAGGAGGTGTTAGAACCCCAGAAGAATTTGTTAATAAGTCGCTCAATCCTGTAAATGATAAAATTGGTTGGCATAATAGTTTGAATGAGATATAGAGGCATAGAGTTAAGAGTGCTCTTAATCAGTGTAAGCATACCACCATAAGAGAGTAAATGATATTCCCAAGCAGAAATATGATTTGAGATTTTTGGATTAATTCATCAAAAAGATGTGATCTTTTATGACCTTTGAAAAGTGGGGCTCCAAGATATTTAATAGGAAGTTGATGTTGCTGAAAAGTAGTGATCCTCAAAATATGGTTAATCCTATTACTAGAGATTTTAGAAGAAGGTATGAAGCAACATTTACCTTTATTAAGAAAAAGGCCACTTTCCTTGCCAAATTTATTAAGGAATTTCGTAATAGTTTTTATGTGTGAGATAGAAGCATTGCAAAAGATGATAAAATCATCAGCAAAACTAAGATGAGTAACAGGAATACCACCATGAGTTTTATAAAACATACTAGGCTTATTGTAGAATAAATCATTCAGACTCCTGGATAAATATTCAACAGCAATAATAAAAAGTGAGGGTGATAGGGGGTCTCCTTGTCTCAAGCCATGGTTAGAGGGAAGAAGCACAACTCACCATTAATGATAACGAGAACCAAGCATTAGTGACACAATTTTTTGATACGAATAAAAGTATCGAAAAACCAAATAGATGAAGGATTTTAAAAGGAAATCCCAAGATAGGTTATCAAAAGCTTTAGTAATATCAAGTTTGAAGACAATGTTACCACCTCTAGGAACATCAATATCATGAATCATTTCTTGTGCTAGAAGTATATTATCAGATATAGCTCTTCCTTTAATAAAACCAGTTTGGTTGGGGGAAATAATAATAGGCAGCGACGAGATTCTATTTGTGATTAGTTTAGCAATTAGTTTATTAAAGAAGGTGCAAAGACTGATTGGTCTAAAGTCATTCCAAGTTTTCGGGTTAGTATTTTTAGGGATAAGAATGATGGAAGTACTAGAAAAGGATCTAGGAAGAGGGGTGCCATCGAAAAAATCAATAACAGCATCAACAAGATCGACTTAAGAATAGGCCAGCAATGTTGAAAGAATTGAGTTGTAAATCCATCAGGGCCAGCAACAGAATCCGAGTTCATGCTGTCGAGAATATTACTAATCTCAGATTCCGTTGGGCGCAAGATAAGTAAGCTATTTTGATCAGTAGAAATCATAGAGGGAATCAAATGAGGATTGGAGAGCTTGAGTGTATTGTTTAAAAGATTTTCAAAATGATGGATGTGATTCTTTAATATCGATGATATCGTGATCCACTACCATTATCATTTTAATT
>CM038217.1:140827871-141076290 GCA_021442155.1 Cymbidium sinense
ATATTAATGAAGATGTTCATATGTACTTTTGAAAATTTTAATTTTATTTGAAAATGAAAATTTCATTCAATTGGTGTGATTGTATTGAATGGAAAGGTTCATGTGTGCTTTTTGAAAGTTTTATTTTTTTTAATTTTTCTTTTGATATTTTGGAAAGATGATTGTTCATTTTATTTGGTGAAAATAAAATCTTCATCAAAATGAATTTAAAGAAGATGTTCATTTGTGCTTTTGAAAATTTTAATTTTATTTCAAAATGAATTTTCCATTTAATAGATGTGAATGTATTAAATGGAAAGGTTCATGTGTGCTTTTGAAAGTTTTATTTTCAATTTTGATTTTGATTTTTGGAAATATGATTGTTCATTTTATTTTAAAAAATGAAATCTTCATCAAAATGAATTGAATGAAGATGTTCATTTGTGCTTTTGGAGAAGATTGTTAGTTTTATTTTAGAAATTCCTACATGTAACAATTAGAAAATTATTAAATGAGGGTGATTTTGTGGAAAATATTTTATTATGTGCATTTTTGAAAGAGTGCTTTTTGAAAAGCAAGATTTTTATAAAAAAAATTATTGTCTTTATTATTTTAGAATGAGCCTTTCATTATCATAAAAATGATAAGGAGGAAGTCTTTAAATGTTTTATTTATTTATTTATTTATCCCTTTTTATTTTTACCCATTGGAGAACAAAATGGGGGTTTTAAGGCCAACACGGGGTGAGGTCCTAAAACCTAAAGATGATGGCTAACTCAACTTAAGAATGAAAAAAGCTAAGTGCCAACAGAAAGAAAGATAGTCTCGGATTCATACCAAAGTACAAACCCACTATCGATACTTGAAGACAATGATCATTTACCAAAGATGGAGAGAGGAACCATCTCCGAGGTCGCCAGAAAAATTTGTGGTGAAAAATATTCTAGTCTTCATCTATCCTTTTTTAAGAAGATAAATGAAAACAAAAAATACTTGTTTGGGATTCCACAGATCCATGAGATGTTTATTGAGGGTGATCGGCACAACATTGAGGATAGGTATTTTCTCGAAAAGAAGTCACCACTTTACAATAAACCTAATCACCTCAACAAAGACTCATAATAACAATGGGTCCATATATAAAGATTCTTCCCTACTTTACATGGAAAAGTAAAGTAAGGTTTATTTTAAACCACTTGTTAAGTTCCCTAGAGGTAAGCCCCATAGTTAATTACATCCTAAGGATGGATCCCTTAGGAATACTCCTAAGGTAAATGATCATTATCTCAAAGATTTCATGAAAGGACTATCAATTTATTTGTTTATTTTGGAAGATCAAATGACATTAAAGAATAAGTATCACTGGATATCTAGATGGGATTTACATTTTTTAAATTGATTTAATATGTTTAAGTTGAATTTTTCATTAGAAATTTAGGACTTATGATTCCACAACACAAGATTATGGAAATGTCTAAGAGGTGAAGATTTATGCAAGGGAGAAGCAACCTTAGAACCTAAATCGAAACTTTGATGAAAGTACAACCTAAATCTAAGGAAAAATGGGTTTTGGTTTGCCTCCATAAGAGAGGACCACCACTGCTTGACTTGCCTGGGTGGTCGCCAACTACCTCCTCTTAAGATTTTAAATTCATGTAGGCAAGTGCTTTATGCAAGATTAAACTGTATTTATTTAGAAAGAGACTAAGTCCTTAAACTCACTCCTAAAAAGACTAGATCATGTATGCTTCAAATGACCTAAATCTAATGTAATTCATATTTCATTTTATTTTTATTTTTTTGGACAATCATTTTGACTTAGGCTAATAGGATTCATATGCCTAATGCATGAGAAATGAGATTATTGGCCAAAATCAGCGAGAAGGGATGAGGTGTGTTTCCACCATGGCGCTCAAAGGTCAAGCCAAAATTATCTGGAAAAGGTGGAAGCCCTCCAATCAAGAGTAAAACAAGATGCATTTGTGCATGATGTTATAAAACAAATTCACATCCAGCTAAGAGGTTGTTAATTCTTTTATCTTGATTTTTAGCCTAAGCTTTAGGTGAGGTTATGAGTTCTTTATTTTTAGTTTTGAATTGTTAAATTTGGTAAAATATTTATTTTTCTCTAAGAGCCTAATCCACGTCCAGGCCATACATAAAGCAAGGAAGAAACTAGGAAAAGGATGTCACATAATGCACAAGCTAAATAAATCATCAATCAATTTATAAAGCTAGTCGCAAAAGAATAAGTGGTCATTGTGGTCGAGTACCACCACACAAACCCAAAACAAAAATATGTAGAGTTTTATACAACCTATTACAAATGAATTAAATACAATTAAGCAAGGAATTCATTGTTATGGGGTCTTCAAGCTTCATTTCTTCATTCTTCTTCTCTTCTTTCTTCTTCTGGTTCCTTCTTTTGGATGGTTGGAAGGTGGATGCTAAAGGTTTCACATGGTGCATAAGATGAGATCTTATGACCAATGTTCATCCTAATCCCCATAAAAAATCATTCCAAAATCCTAATTGCAAAATTTACATGAAATGAAAAGTAAATCTAGCACCTACAAAACAAAGGTTAGCTAAACCACCAAATCCCAAGCATGTATATTGGACTTCACCCCACACATGGGTGACTAAGTCCACTGCCTATTGGATTATGCTTGGGGTATAAGCACCTACACAACAAAAGCATTTATATTTTATTTATTACGCCTTAAGCACAATCCTATAAGACAATGGTTAGACTAAGATCGCCCTACCATTCATTCTATGCACATACATCCTAACATCCAGAATAAAACATATATCACAAAATAAAAGCAAGCATCAAACCATGCACCATCCTAACCTAAAGCTAGAAGTGGTGACTTAGTCTAATGTGCTTTGGAGGTTTATGTGGTATGCTTAATTATGGTTTTAAGTTAGAATTTTCAAAGTGTGAAGCATGTTCAACTTAGAGGAGGGTTTCATTTAAGTGATTTAATTATTTTGGATTGATTTTATTTCATATTTTGATTAGGTTCTAGTGAATGCTACTATTAATTACTAAGTTATAAAGAGAGAGAAAGAGAAGAGAACTTTTCTTTCCATCCCTAACCTAAGTAATTTCTAAAGTGGATTCATATTTTAGTTTTGTTTAGTGAATATTTTTATTAAGTGTTTTAACTAATCCTAAGTTTAGATGAACTCTAAACAGACCTATTCAAAAAGAAAGGCATTTTAAGATTAAATAAAATGAACTAAATTCACAAAACATACATCACTTCATTTGTTTTCCCAACATGTATAACATGCATATGGATGAGTCCTGCATATCTATACATACAAATGAGAATGTTTAACACACTTTCTGATGCATGCTAAGTTATTCATTTAAGAAAATTTGAAAGTTTATGATGCATGATTTTCATTAAGTAGAAAAGAGATTTTTTATCCAATTTTCACATGCACACATGAAAGTAAGAAATACATAAGTGAGTACAGTGTCATTGTTAACCAGAGGTGTAAGGCACAAGACCTACTTAGGGCTACTTAAAGCCTCACAACCTCAGGGTTGTCTAGACTAATATATCACTTTCCTTAAATACAAACATATGTACAAAAGAAATGAATGGAAAAGAAAGAATGCAAAATTGGTATTAGTTGATTTATTTATGCAATTTATATGTGCATGCAGGTATCCATCTTAAGTGATAGTATAGGAATGAATAGGATCTAATTAGGCAAGTGTTAGGTTCTTTTCAAATGAACCACACACGTTGCCAAATCCTATTCAAAACTATACTAAAAGAGAAGAGAAAGAAAACCTACACTAAGCACATCCTTATATTTTATTCACATGTAAACTTATAAATAAAATATAAGTAACACACTTTCAGTTTTGATAATTGATTCATATATTTTGAAAATAATTTGAGTTTAATGGTGATAATAGCCACTCATATTCTTACTTTAGCATAAATCAAAGTTTATTTAATATTCTTACATGCAATTTGACATAAAGTAAACATTTTCACTTTGAATTTAATTTTTGACAAGGATGGATGCATGAAACTATATGACATACATATTTAGCATGTTGTAAAAGAATTAAAGCAATGAAAGCATGTAAACACATTCACTTTAATTAAATCCTAAAGACAATCTTATGAAATAAGAAAGCTTAAAATAAATCAAAGTTTATTTAATATTATTTTTGTTTGATCTTGAATTTAATTTAATTTTCAAATTATAAATTGAGTTTACTATTCCTAACCCATTCTCACATGTGTTTGACATTTTTTTATTTAATTTTTAGATGATTAGGTCCATTTTAGATTTTTATTAGATTAAGGTATGAATTAAACATATTAATTAACCCTTACCTACACCACCTTAGCATAGTTAACCAAACAACTATGAGCCAATGAGATTACATAAAATCTCAAAAAGAATTTAAATTTGTAATGCACCTAGGAAGAAAATGGCCTAATGCAATTTGGCTCATGATTAATGGTTAATTAAGCTAAGGGGTTTAACTTAAGTAATTTCAAAACACCCCTCACACATATGAGTTGAATTTTGATTTTCTTAATTGAACTTAGGCTCTTGAACACCTAATCATCTACCCAAAGTAGATTAATTAAGTTCAAGATTTTAGAATTTTAGAAATTAATTAACAGGATAATTAGTGAATTAACCCTTAATTAAGAGGAGATTAGGAAAAAAAGGGGGTTTAACGAATAGCTTAGGGGAAATGCCCCAAAATTATTCCCTAAATCTCCTATTCATTGGATCAAACCTTAATCAAATTCAATAAGAAATTAAAACACTAATCAAACCCTTAATTATCCTTAATTACATAAAGGGGTAATTAGGAAATGAATTTGCAATTCTCCCAATTAAGCCACCAATAAATCCCAAAATAAATTAGGGGAGGCAGAAGTCATCCCCCAAAATATACCCAAGAAGTTTAAAATTAATTAGTGAGTTAATTAAAAAGTAATTAGTAAAATAAAATTTAGAATAAAAGATAAAATCAGAGAAAGATACAATTCAAAATCTATTAAAACCAATTTTAGAATATTTTATATTGAATTATCTTTCAGTGACAATTTACCTCATATTTTCCTGATTTTTCTTTGAAGAGATATGAATTTTTGAAATTTATAAGGTTAATTAAGATTTAAAACCCATTAATCTAATGGTGTAACACGCATAATGAAGTCTTTCCATGCATCAAGCGTGGAGCACCACTTAAATGTCCATCACGACGCATGCGGTATGTTTACGCTTGATATCCGCCGCTCGATCAAGGATCAACGCAGAATTAACCTATTGTTTTAAAAGGATAAGTAGGATTTAAAATGTGCATTTAATCTCGGTCGTCCATCCAAAATGCATAGATGGACGGCCAGAGATTCACCCCTACCAAGCTTTGAGAACCATGGAGGTCGTCCATGTTCTAGAGCAATATTTGAGCTCAATTAAGCTCAGATTAGGCTAAAAACTTGCACACACCATCATCAAGTGATGTAGATCACATCCAATGGTTGAAACTTCATGTCATTAAACATTCTTTCTCAAAGGACCAACACACCTTAAGTCTAGTGATCAGAAAATTCCATACCTTGCCAGAGGTGATCACCTCACGCCGATTCCTAGAGGAGCTCTGCCGAGATGAAGTCAGAGTGAAAGAATTACATTTTGAGGTTGAGTATGCTCTGGGACCAACCCCTCCTTAGCTCATTTGCGCTTTGATCTAGAGCCTTCCCTTGCCTTTGGAACTCAGAGAGCTTAGGCACTTGCCCTGGGAGTGTGTGCAAAGGCAATTGGCTCAATTTGGCATGTGGACAAAATTTGGAAATCAATGGAGCTCCCCTGTTTTCTCTTGAAGAAAACCTAGAATGGCAATTTCCAAATCCCTCTAGAAAGCTTAGGAACACTCAAGAATGCTTTTTATGACTCTCTAACACTCAATCGACAGTGAGCATATGAGAATTAAAGTGAATTAAGGGGAGTATATCTCCCCCTATGGAAATTGGATGGTCGATGCTCTCTTTGCCATTTTGATCCAATTGCTAAGATTGGGAGGGTTGTTTGAGCTGTTAGATGTTGGCACAAGGTCGATTTGGGCTAAGAGTGAATTAGTAACCTCCCATTTGCTTCAAAATTGAGTGGAGGGAAGTTTTCCATATGGCTAATTTGAGCCATGTGCTCGATTTTAGCCTTGGGTCAATTTTGGCTGACCAAAACTCATTGGGTTCGGTGCACCACCCTCCATAGGGTCTACTTGACCTATTAAGAAGGTATCAAGTAGATATCAAGAGGGCTTGACCAAATTTCCCATGGATTTTACCAAAATTATTTCTATGCCCTAGGGGTAGAATGGTCATTTGGCTAATTTTTGAATTTAAATATCTTGGGTATGTTAAGAAAATAGGTTTGGCCATGTTTCATTGGATTTGGAGTTCATTTGATATGGTTTGGCTCATGTTGACTCATTTAGGTCAAAATGGGTCAACTTAAGTCAAGTTGACTAATTGGTCAAATTGGGTCAAACCAAGGGTTGGGTCAAGTTCATATGACCATTTGAAATATTTTTGTGACTTTGGTTTGATTCAATTTGGTTTAATTTTGAGTTTGGCTCATATGACTTCATTTAGGTCAAATTGGTCAAGTTGACCAATTTGACCCATTTGACCTATTTGAGCTAGTTCATGGGTAGGTTTAGGTTTGGTTAGTCATATGAAGTGGATTGGGCTAGTTCAAGTTGACCAATTTGGTATCTTTTTTTCCAATCAAGTTTGGTTAAGTTTGAATTTGGCTCAACATGACCCTTTATGTCAAGTTACAAGGTCAATTGGGCTAGGTTAGTTGGCCAATTGAGGCTTTGGTCAAGTTCAACAAGTTATTTGGAATGAACTTGACCCATTGGTTTCAATAAATTTGTCTTAGATCAAGTTTTTACAAATTTTGACTTTTTAGGTCAAGTTGGGTCAGGGGTCAAATGGACAATTGGGCTAGGTTAGGCTCAAATGTTGACTTGGACAAGTTCAAACATAGTTCATGAATGAACTTAGATCAATGGTTTCAAACAATTTGGCCTATGGTGGATTTTGGCTATGTTAGGTTTCATTTTGGCTAAGTGCTAACTTGGTCATCCCTTAGGTTTGACTTAGTTTGACCCAATTTAATTGATTGATCATCTCATGATGATTGTTGATCATAATGAGAAGTAGGTGAGTTTAATTCAATCCAATTTGGTTAGGATTAGAATTTGGCTCATAAAGGTACTTTAGGTCACTTTCGATCAAGTGAGCCTAAATGGGTCAATGGCTTGGTCAAAGCTTGATTTGAGTTTGATTGAACTTGTATATGGACTTATGATTGAAATATAAATCCATTTGCAAGTGGTTTGAAGTCAAATGGGTTTTGATTCATTTGACAATTTCATATTCAAAGGAATAACATGAAAGGATTTTGGGTTTGATTTTTGAATTGAGTTTTGATTTAGTGATTGAAGTTTGTATTTATATTTGGGTTCATGATTGTAGGGTTGATTGAATCATGAAGAAAAATCAAGAGTTTGGCTTGATTTTAAATTTGATTTGGCTAAGTTCAAGATTTTGACTTAAAAGGCTTAGGTTGGATTTTGAATAGATTTGAGTTTGATTTTTCAAATTGGTTTTGATTGTTTGAATTTATATTTCATTTATATATGTGAATATAAATGAGAATATAAATGGGTCATGAGAAAATTTGATGAATTTGGAATGATCTTATCATGATGAAGTCCATTAAAGGAATTTTAAAGGACTTAGAAATTTTGAGTAGGGATTTGAATTTTAGATTTATATTTGATTGATTTATATTTATTTATATATGTGAATATAAATGAGAATATAAATTATTATGAGAAAATCCCATGAATTTGAATTGATGTGGTCATGATTTTGGCTAAGTCCTTAAGAGGGAAATTAAGGACTTAAGAAGGTTTTAGTTTTAGAATTTAATTTTTTGATTTGATTTGATTGATTTATATTTATATTTCATTTATATATGTGAATATAAATGAGAATATAAATGATTTATGAGAAAATCCCATGACTTTGAATTGATTTAGATTTGATTTTGGCCAAGTCAATGAAGGAAAACTTAAAGGACTTAAGAAGGTTTTTGGTTTTGGAATTTAATTTTGGATTTAGATTTGATTGATTTAATTTATATTTCATATATATGAATATAAATGAGAATATAAATAATTATGAAAATATCATGAGTTTGAATTGGTTTGATCATGATTTAGACTAAGTATTTTAAGAGAGAATTTAAAGGACTTAGGAAATTTTTAGAGTAAGGATTTGAATTTTGGATTTATATTTGATTGATTTAAATTTATATTTTATTTATATGTGTGAATATAAATGAGAATATAAATGAGTCATGAGAAAATTCCATGAATTTGGATTGATTTGAAGATGTTTAGGCTAAGTCCTTAAAAGAAGATTGAGGACTTAAGAAAGATTAGGACTTAGGAATTTCATTCATGGATTTCAATCATGTGGCATTGATTTGAATCTAGAGAAAATCAAATAAGATTGATTTGGAGTTTGATTTAAGGAAGGAAGGTGAGGAATGGTTCAAGTTAAGGGTAGGCAAATTTTCCTAACACCCCTAAGCAATGACCTATTCCCATGGCTAACTCTTCTAAGTCTCTAGGGCTAAGTTGAGTGTCCACCTAATCACAAGATGTGTCTTAAGACTAAGAAACTCTTCAAGTCTAAGAGAAGTCCTATGTTTAAGATGGAGGGGTTGAGAGCTCATTCTCAAAATGAGGTCAATCAATTTGTCAGGTCAAATTGGACCTTAAAATCAGAGATCGATCTTGGCAATCCGATAGCATTGTGGTGCTGTGGGTGGACATTATTTATTTTTACAACCCGAGAAGGCAGCATTGTGTTACCCTGTAGTACCACAGCAAAAATGATCAACCTCTTGGCACTAAGTGATGGAACTTAAGCTTAAAAAAATGCATGAGAATGTGTTTAAATGCTACAAAGTTGACATAGTGCTTTGGCATTTTAAAGACGGCACCACAATATTATGGACTGGACTTTTTTACTTTACAAATTGATAAGGCAATGCTACGATGCCATGATTAAGAGCAGTGATGTTGTGTAGTAGACATTTTACTTATATAACCCAAGAGATCAAGGCCAAGATTTAGTGTTGTGATGCTTGTCATAGTGCCTAACTTAACCTCACTTTGGAGTGTGTTCTTAACTTTCTCATCATAGATCTAGGACTCTGTACAAGAGTTCCTTAGTCTTAAGACGCTTCTAGTAATTAAGTGAACACTTAACCTAAACCTAGAGACTTATATAGGTTAGCCATAGGAATAGGACTTGCCTTAGGGACTTAAAAAAAAACTTGCCTACCATATAGCTTAAACACACTATGCATTCTTCCTCAAACCAAATCTCAAATCCAACTCGAAAATTTAAATCTAAATCTAAATTCAAATGATTGAAACCCATGATCAAATTCAAAAAAATCCTTCAAGCCCTTTGATTTTATCTTATGGACTTAGCCTTAATCAAATTCAAATCAACCAATTCAAATGATTTTCAACTATCAATTCAATCTCAAATCAATAACTCCAAATGATTGAAACCTAAAATCAAATTCAAATTCCAAAACTCCTTCCTAAGCTATATGAACCACCCTCATGTTAAGCCAAACCCCTTTAAATCAAATCAAACTTGATTGATTTCTTTATAAATAAATCATTCCTCGTTATATTCATAAATATAATTCAAATTCAAATTCAAATTAGCCAAATCAAATCATAAATCAAACCAAATCAAGACCTTTCTTATGCCATATGGACCTACCTAAGTTTTAATCACCTCAACCCAAATTCAATTGATTTCTTTATAAATCAATTATTCCCTCATTTATATTCACAAATATAGATGAAACCCACCCTCCATTGACCAAAAATAAATCAAACTAAATTAATTTCCTACTTAAGACCTTTTGACTTGCATCCTTAAGCTTTGTCAAATTTGCTTCCAAATAACTCCAAACTCATGTGATTTTCTCATGAATCATTTATATCTGCTTATATTCCCAAATATAAATGAAACATAAATCCACATGACCAAAAACCCAACCCAAATCAAATCAAATCTTTAATTTTAGCCTTTTAAGCCATATCCTTGAACTTGGCCAAATAATACCCAAAGAAATTTAAAACCCATGAATTTCTTTATGAATTAATCATTCCTTCAATCACTCGCCCAAATATAAACATAAACTATAATTATCAAACCAAACTCAAAATCACCAAGTCAATGTTAACCCTTTTGACTTGAAAACTCCATGTGAGCCAAAATCCATTTAACTCCAAATTGATTGTAGTTGGATTATATTTCACCCTAGCTCATATATGAGTTCAACTAAACTTGAATAAAGCCAAAACCAAACCATTGACCCATTTAGGTCCACTTGACCTAAAGTGACCTAAATAACTCTTTGAACCAAGTTCTAATCCAACCCAAATTCAATTGAACCAAGCCCATCCAAACCTCATATCATGATCAACAATCACCCTAGGATGATCAACCATCTTGAATTGTCAAACCAAGTCAACTTGGTCCTTGACCAAGTCAACCTTTAGCCCAAATGAAACTTAAATAAGCCAAAATCTATCATACACCAAATTGATTGAAATTAATTCAAACCAACTCATAATCAATGATTGAACATGACCAAACTCTCAATTGAGCCAAACCAAGTTCATGGCCATTTGATTGTTGCAAATTGGCCTTGGCCAAAATGGGTCAATCATAATCCAATCCAAAATTGTAAACCAATGGCTCAAGTTAATTCCAAATTGATTATTAAACATGACCAAAGCCATAATTGAGCCCAATTTAACAAATTGCTCAACTTGACCCAACCTAGCTCAAATTGACCTAAAAGGTCAAATTGGCCAAAATTCAAATTAAATTTAAATCAAATCAAGCAAAGCTCATAATCATTTACAATTAGCAAATTGAACATGAACCAACACCTAACCTAATCCAATTTGATCAAATTGGTCGACTTGACCCATTTGACCCATTTGATTTCAAATGAGCCAAAATCAAACCTAGGCTAAATTAATCAAAATCACTTGAACCAAAACTCTTCAAATCATCATTTAAACCTAACCCAAGTCTTGGTTTGATCCAATTTGAATTTGACCAAATGAAACCAAAACCCATAAAACCAACCCATGGGACCCTAGTGGCTAACTAAACCCGACCCAAATTGACCTTAAGTCAACTCAAATTATATCCATAAGCAAAATGTGCCCCATCCAAGGGGACTATCCATTGGACAAACCTCCCCACATAGGATTCCTCCTCCATTTGGCAAAGTCCACTCTCCAATCACTTGGCCAACCATCCAATTTTCAAATAGAGTATGCCTAATCTTCTAGCCCACTCTAAGCAGACTAAGATTAGCTATAGACCAAAGGAAACCCACTCTCTTTCTCCTCACTCCAAACCAAGCAACCCATGGACAAAGGAAATCCTCCCACATCGCCTGAGCCAAGAAGAAATGGGATTGAATTCGCCCATCCACCTCAAAGAGAGGATATACCCCTCAATTCAAATAATTCAAGCATTCTACTGCTTGAGCTGAAAGAGTAAGGAGAGTCTCCCACAGCCTCTTCCCCAAACTCCCAAGCTCATTCTTCCCTCTCATAAGTTGAAATAGGGGATAATCCAAAGTCTTATTTGCTCAATACTCCACCAAAACTTCAATCAACTTTACACACACCCTCCACACATGATATCAAAAAAAACAAACTAATTATTTCCTAAGCTCCAAAGCCATCGGAAGGCAGATTTCAATCAAAACTGAATGCTAAATAAGATGATAGATCTCCAAGAAGTTACAAATCAAGGCCCAAACTTGTTTCTCCACTAAATGAAGCTACCTCTGTCGATCCCACTGCTAGCCTTTAGCTCCAGTGAGGTAATTTCTCAAAACTGTAGTCTATGTGATTTTAGCTTTGGTCTTTTGTGAAATAAATTTCCATTGCATGTGATCTTAGTTGTTGGATGTGTTTCTCTTCTTCACTTGATGGTGTGAGATTGAAGCAATGAGCTAGTGAGCTCATCAAATGGGAAAGAGACGATCCATCTTTCATCGCCACAAGGAGAATGATAAGGGCCATCCATCTGCATGATCTGGACCATGATTAAATCACGCTTAAATACCTAATTTTTCCCTCTAAATTATGGAATTAATCGTGGCCATCTGATCTAAGATCAGACGGTCCACGAGAAAGCACGTCCGCCACATGCTCACTTAGCCGATCGATGTGATAACTTAAATAATATCCCGCCGTTATGGAAAGCATTATCAACCGCCATGTGGTGAGATGAGATTATTTTAATTAGGGTTAATTAATCTATTTTGGTCAAACTTTCAAAATTCATAACTAATTGTATAAAATCCAAAAAATATCAAAAGAGGGTATTTTAGAAGAATCCATCAAAAATGTTTTTAATTAATTTTGAATTATAATTTAAGCAAATACATATTATATGTGTAGATATGTTTATGACTCAATCATATGCATATTATATATGATGGAAAGAAATGAACAAATACGTATTATGTGATAGTAATTAATTTTAATTAATCTTAAGATGCCTCTCTTATTGAATAAGGTTATTTAAAGTGAACCTAAACTTAGGATTAATTAAAATATGTAATAAGTCATTCATTAAAGAGAATTCATTTAATTAATTTTTTTAGATGTAACTTGGTAGGGATAAAGAGAGTGATCCTCTCTTTCCTTCTTTATAAAACTTAGTTGCTAAGTGTAAACTAAATGAAACAAAAGAAAACATTAAGTAAAACTTACAAATCAATTGAGCCATTTAAAATGAAATCATCCTTTATAATTAAATCCTTTCATACTTAGAAAATCATAACAATGCCCAGTTAAGGCATACCACACAAACCTTAATACACACACATTAAATTAAGTCATCATTTTTAGCTCTATGTTTGAGCGGTGTATGGTTTGATGTATATTTATTTTGTGATGTATTATTGTAGACTAGATGTTAGGATGTAAACTCAGATGAAGCCATTATTAGCCTAATTATATTTTGCAAGAGATTGTGCTTAAGGGTGCTTAAAAAAATATAAATGCTCTCTTTTGTGGTTTAACCCTAAGTATAATTTAGATGTGTGGACTTGGTGCCCCGTGTGGTGCTAAGTCCAAATTATTCATATAACTGCTTGGGTTGTATGGTGTGTTTAGCTAACATTTATTTTGCATTTGTAGCTAGATTTATTTTCCATTTTTAATGGAATTTTGCATTAGGAATTTGGATAAGTGTTATGGGGGTTAAGGATGAACATTGGCCAGAAGGTTTAATCCTGGGGTGGTATGTGATGCTTAGAAGCCTACCAAATCAAGAGAAGTAAATCAAATGAAGAAATGAAGGAAATGAAATCAAGATTTGAAGATCCCCATAACACTTACCATTTATAATTTGTAATTATTATTTCATATACGGGTTGTATAATGGTAGCTCTACCCATTTCTTTTTTTGGTTGTATGCATGACTACTCTTTTTCTTTTATTCTAGCTTTATAAATTATTTGATAATTTATTTACATTATGCACTAGAAATTACATGCCTCTTATAATTTTTGTATTGATACTTTAATGTGGCCTCGAGATTATCTTATGAAAAATAAATTTTCTACCCCAACCACAACTCATAACTAAATTTTCTAAATAATTCATAACCACACATAAAGCCTAGAATTAAATCAAGATAATTAAAAGATTTAGCAACCTTAGTTGTATATGTTTAATATCATGCATGTCATATTGTTTCAATTTTTTAAGAGAGGGTTTCCATCCTTGCATGATAGGGGAAGACTTGACTTTAAAGGGTCTCCTCTATGGTGGAAAACACATCTTTCTTTCTTATTTAGCCAATAACCTCATTTCATCATGCATTAGACATATAAAATCCTATGACCTTTGGAAAAATGAAGTCAAAATCAAATAAAGATTGATAAGATTTACATTAAACTAAGTCATGCTCATACCACTCATGCTCTAGTCTCTTGGAGGGGTTTAAGGATTATGGTGTTTATTTTGAGATGTTGGATGGGACATGACTAGATCTTATGGGAGCTTATTGAAATAATCTATTATATTAAAGTATACTATCTCAAAAGATAGAAGTCAAAACCTAATCAAGGACTCCTAAGGCATGATGGGTCTTTGTTGACCTCATTTTGGAGTGAGCTTTAAGTTCTTCATCTTAGACATAAGACTCTCACTAAAAGTTCCCTAAGACACTCTAGTGATTGAACACTTAACCTAACCCTGACTTAGAAAATAAGATGAGTTATGCCTTAAGGGTTTAAGAAGATTTGTCTACCCTATAGCTTGAACCTAATCCTTGCTTCTCTCCTTCAAACCAACCAAATCAAATCTTAAATCAATTCCAACTCAATTGATTTTCTCAAATCATAAATTAATTCCAAAATCTAAATTATAAAGCAATTCCAAATCAAATGATTGAATCCCATGATTGAATTCAAATCCCAAAATCTTTCCTAAGCCCTTTGATTTCATCTTATGGACTTAGCCCAAACCAAAACCAAATCACTCCAAACTCAAAAGATTTTCTTATAACCATTTATATTATCATTTATATTCACAAATATAAATGAAATCTAAATTCAAATAACCAAAACTAAATTCAAAACTCAAATCAAAATCAAACTTATATCCTTTTCTTGATTTAGCCAAATCCTTCTCAAATCAATCCAAACCCTTAGATTTTCTCTTCAAATAATCACTCCTTCAATCACATGCCCAAATATAAACATAAACTACAATCACCAAGCCAAAATCAAACTAACCCAAGTTAAACCCATGTTCATCCTTTGAACTTGAAATTATCAAATGAACCAAAACTTATTTGACACCAAATCACTTGCAATTAGATTTATATTTCCATCATAACTCCATATGTAAGTTCAACCAAACTTGAAACAAGTCTTGATCGAGCCAATTGACCCACTTAGGCTCACTCGACCCAAAGTGGCCTAAAGGACCATTTTGAGCTAAATTCTAATCCAACTCAAATTGGATTGAACTAAGCCCATCTAAGCCTCTCATCATCAACAATCATCATGATGATCACTCAAATTGGTCAAACCAAGTCAAACCTAGCCTTTGACCAAGAAAATACTTAACCCAAATGAAACATACTTGCAAAATTCACTATAAGCCAAATTGATGGAAACCATTGATCTAAACTAACCCATAATCAATGATTGAACTTGACCAATCAATAAGTCAAACTAAGCCTAATTGGCTTGACCTAAGTTGACCCAAATTGACCTAAAAAGCCAAAATGGGTCAAATCTTGATCTAAGCCAAATTGATTGCAACCAATGGGTCAAATTCATTCTAAGTTGATTGTTGAACTTGACCAAAGCTTTAATTGAACAATTAGACCCAACTTAGCCCAATTGACCATGAACCTAACTTGACCTAAAAGGTCAAATCAACTTGAAATCAAACCAAATCAAAATTGATTGAAACTAAAGCTTGTAATACAATTCAAATGATCAACTAAGAAACCAACCCATGACCTAACCTAATTGGGACAAATGGGTCAAATTGGTCAACTTGACCCAAATGAACCTAAATGAAGCAAAACTAAATTAAACCAAACTAATGACACCCATAGGCTCTAAATGATCATTTGAACTTGACCTGACACATGGTTTGACCTAATTTTACCAATTCAATTTATCACTTGACCCAACTGACCTAAATAGGTCAAATTGAACCAATTCAAAATGAATGAACTCCAAATCACTTGAAATTTGACCCAACCCATTTTCAAATCATTTCAAATCTAACCAAATCAAACTCATCGCCAAATGACCACTTTGCCTCTATGTCAAAAGGTATCCTATGACCAAACACACTTGGAATTTGGCCATTTTCTCAAGGCCACTTGGCATCCTTCTAGGTCCACATGGACACCAAGAAGGTGGTGAACATGACCCAATGAGCTTGGTCATGACCCCAAGGCCAAACTGACCTCTCCAATGTCATTTAAACACTTGGATCACCAAATGCACTCACCTAGCACATGGGCATCCACTTTTCTTCACTCCACTACCCAAAATGACCCATGTGGGGTGCTTTGCAGCTAAAAATGTGCCTCCAATCCAAGCCATTGATAAAAAATGGCAAAACAATCCCTCACCGTCTGATCCAAGGAGGGGGAGATATATTCCCCCTCATTCCCACTCAAACCAGAGAGAATCATTTCCTCGAGCTGGAGATTCAATCGAAGCATCCTTAAGTTTTTCCAAGCCCTTCCCAAGCTCCCTTGATTTTCATTTTCGGTTTTACTCAAAGCTAAAATAGGGGAGATCAATCCCGAGCTCAACTCAGCCAATTCTCAACCAAAATCAAATTAACCTCACATAGACCATCAGTGGACTTCATCAAGCTCAATCAAGTCATTTCCCCAAGTCTCCAAGCCATGGGAAGCACCACTTTGATCAAGGCTGATCACCATTGAAGGGAGCTTTGTCAACCAAAACATCTACTTCAAATCAGACCTAATTCCTTCAACAGGGGTTCAGATATCAATGGGCTACCTCCTCCATTTGAAGCACCGATGTAGCCTCCAAAGGTTCTCAAAATAGTAGCCATAGGAAAATTTTGTTGGTCCTTTTGAAGAAATTGTCACCCTTGAAATCTTGACCGTTGGATGTTCATCCTCCTTTCAAAGGTGTGGATCATTTTGATCCCACCAAGCTGTGAGCTCTAAGAGAGATGAATGTTCATCTCTTATCACTGCAAAGGAGAAGAATCACATGCCATTCGCTCCGCATGATTGGATATGTGTTTTAGATCATGCTGATCCACCGATTCTAAGCCTAAATCATGGATTAATTATCGTCCCATCTTAGACGGCTGTAGAGAAAGGCCCACCGATCGACAATGGATGTGACAACTTAAATAATTTATCCCATCTCATCATGAAAGCGTGCCACATGGTCCGACGAGATTAGGGGATTAATTAGGCTTAATTAATCTGATTTAATGCTGAAACTTCCAAAATTCATAACTAATTGTAGAAAATTTTTAAAAAATATAAATAAATACTCATTTTAAAGATAATTCATAGAAGAATAATAAAAAATTAAAATGAATTCATTTTGAATAGTGATTTTAACTCAATTGGGTTTTATTGAAAATGTAATTAAGCTAATTGCTCTCTAATTAATCCAGTAATTAACCCCAAACTTTTTAAGATTAATTAGTGGGATGACCTCTACCTTTCATGATTTTCTTGGAATTTATTGTTGAATTAGAGAATTGCTTGTTTCATCCCTAATCACTTTCTTAACTAATTAAATGATTAATTAATATGTTAAATAGTGATAAATTCATTAATTAAGCTTACTAATCATCATGAAACAGTGAATGGACTTATGGAATGAGATTATCACTTATTTTCCAATCTTTTCTCCTAAGTCATTTCATTTCGATAAACACTTAATTAAGTTAAACTTAATTAATGGCTTAATCACTTCATTAATTAATTCAATTAATCAAATTCAAAACCAAATCATTCCAGAACTTAATCATTCAATTCTTGGGTAGATTCTTAGGTGTTCAATAGCCTAAGAAAATTCCAAAGGAAATTATAATCAAACTACATGTATATGAGGGTTATAAAAGTACTTAATTAAACCATTTAACTTAATTAACCAATAATTGTGAGCCAATTACATTAGGCCCCTTCATTTCTTAAGTGCATTACTGATTTAATTTTCATGTGATTTCATATCATATGTTGGCTCATAATTACTTAGATAATTATGTTAAAGTTGTATAGGTAAGGGATAATTAAGGGATTTAATTCATCCCTTAACCTAATCAAAATATAAAATCAACCTAATTGTTCTAAATTAAGCCAAACCAATTCACACATGGGGAATGGGTTAGATTAACAAACCTTTCTCACATTTTCTAAATCAAATCAAATTCAAAGATAAAAAATCTCCTTAAAAATTTTGATTCATTTTAAATGATCATATTTTGTAGGATTATCTTTAGGAATTAATTAGAGTGAATGAAGTCATGTGCTTACATGCCTTTATTTCTTTCCAATCATGCTAAATATTGTTTGCCATATGAAATCATACATTCATTTCTTTTAAAAATTAATTAAAAAAAATGTTTCTTTTTATGTAAAATTGCATGTGTTGGCTAAAATTAAGAATATGAGTGGCTATTATCATTATTAAATCAAAAATTATTTTTCAAAACTTATAAATCAAAGATTATGAATGAAGTGATGCTAGTTATAAATATTTATAAGCTTGCATGTGATGATAGCATAAGGTGTGTATTATGAAGTTCTCTTTCCTTCTCTTAATATGGATCTACCTAGGATTTACAAGTGTATAATTCATTTGAAAAGAATACAACACTTGCTTAAATCTATTTCTATGTATCTATATATTAATACTTAGGAAGCACCTTCACATTACACATGTAAATATTACAACCAAATCAAACACAATCTTTTGCATGATTTTTCATCCATTCAGTTCCTTTTGTACATCTACATGTATCTAAGAATAAGTGATATATCAGTCTGGACATCCAGGGCTGTGAGGCTTTAAGTAGACCCAAGTAGGTCTTGTACCTTACGCCCCTGGTGTAGAAAATAATGGCGTCGTACTCACTTATAACTTTTATACAAGTGGAGGTGCATTTAGCTAATGGATAAAAGGATTCCTCTTTTCTATATAACAAAAACATGCATTAATGGAATATCCAAATTCTCAAACCATATCTCTTTGCATTCATCATCAAGGTGTACTAAGATTTGCATTACATGTATAGCTATGCTTAGGATTATTCATATGCATGGTATATGGTGGAAATAAATGAATGGATGTGTGTTATGTGATAGTAATCCACCTTAACTAATCCTAAGAGGCCTTTCTTGTTGAATAGGGCTATTTAGAGTAAATCTAAACTTAGGATTAATAAAAAATATATAATAAAATATTCTTCAAAGAAAATTCATTAATGAATTTACCTTAGAAATTACTTAAAGTAGGGATGAAAGGAGTTCTTCCTCTCTTTCTTCTCTTTACAACATTTAGTCACTAAGTGTAGTTCATTCAAATCAAATCAAATCACCAAAAAAATTGTAAATCAACTAAATCACTTAAACTAAAATCACCATCTAAGTTGAATCTTTCACACTTAGAAAATTTAATCTTAAAGCTTAGCTAAGACATGCCACACAAGCCTTAAATACACACACATTAAAGCTAAGTCACCACTTCTTTATATTGTATGTGATGCATGACTTTATTTTATGATGTAATGTTTTAGATTGGATGTTTAGGTATCTGTGCATAGTCTAGATGTTAGGCCGATATTATTATAATCATGCTTTCTACATGCGTTGTAATAAAAATATAAATGTTCATGATGTGGAGGTTACTTATACCCCTAAGCATAATCCAAATTAGGACAGGTGTACTTGGTTACCCATGTATGGAGTGCTAAGTCTAAATTATTCATATAACTGCTTGGGTTCTATGGTATGTTTAGCAAATGTTTATTTTGTAGGTTTAGTTAGATTTATATTTCCCATTTTGATGTAAATTTTGTAATTAAGATTTGGAATGAATGTTATGGGGGATTATGATGAACATTGGTCATAAGACTAAGTCTTATGTACCATATGATTTCTTTGGAGCAACCATATTCCAATCAAGCCAAAAGGAAAGAAGAAAAGAAGCAAAATAAAATAAAGAAATGAAGGAATAAAGAATGAAGACCCCCATAACATGAAATTCTTCTAATTATAATTATTCTTTTGTAATGTTATATAAGGGTAGAGCTACCCATATTTCCTTTTGGGTCAGTGATCCGATCGACGCCTCTTATTCTTTTGAGCTAACTTTATAAATTGATTGGTGTTATGTTTATGATTATGCAATTAGATGGCATGATTTTCCTAACTTCTTAATTGTTTGATGGTTGTTAAATGGCTCGATGCGATTAGTTCTATGAAAAATAAATTTTCTATCCAACTAATCAATTCAAAATTAAATTAAAAAATTTATAACCTCATCACTTAAAGCCTAGGACATAAATCAAGATAATAAAAGATTTAGCAACCCCTTAGCTGGATGTTGTATGCCTCATATCATGTATAAATCATATTGTTTCACTCTTGTCAATGGAGGGCTTCCACCTTTGCCAAAGAAAATGGCTTGACCTTTGAGAGCCATGGTTGAAACACACCTCCTTCTTTCTGATTTTGGCCCATAACCAATTTCTCATACATTAGGCATATGAAATCCCATAGCCTGTGTCAAATAAAAAATTTCCAAAATTAAATAAAACTTGACAAATTTTGTATTAGATTGTCATGACCCTTCATGATTTAGTCTTAGGAGTGAGTTTAAGGACTTAGTATCATTTCTAAAATATATTTAGCCATCTTGCAAGCATAAGATTTTCCTACATGTATTTAAAATTGTAGGAGGAGTTAGTTGGCACCACCCCAAGCATTGTAAGTCCAAGTCGTGGTTTACTCTTTGTGGAGGTAAACCATATACCCATTTTTCATCTATATTCAAGTCATGCCTAGCTCACCAAAGCTCCCTAGATTTAGGATCCGAGGTTGTTTTCTTTAGGCTACAAGCATGAATCCTCATCTCTTAGTATTTCTACAATTTGTGTATAGATTATAAGTCTAGATTTCAATAAAAAATTAACTTAAACATATAATTCTCCTCAAAAATATAAAGCCAACCATATGATAGTTTAGATGATCACTAGGCTCATAGTATCATAGGTATCCCCTACTCATCTTCCTTTGGTTTACACTCCTTTTGCTCAATCTCACTTGCTAATAACCAATTGAAGTACACTACCTTTTGAATTCATGGACAATGATCATTTACTTAAATGAGTATTTCTAAGAAATCTCATTCCTTATGATGTAATTAACTATGGGGCCTTACCTCCATAAGGAACTTAATGAACCTAGCTTAAAATAAACCCTGCTTTACATTTTCATGTAAAGTAGGGGAAAGATATCTGCATTCGAAGACCCATTATCCTTATGAGTCCTTATTAGGTGATTAGGTCCATTGTAGGATGGTGACTGTCTCAAGGTAGTACATCATTCTCAAGTAACACCCAATCACTATAATGAGTACATCATGGATCTACGGTGTCCCAACAACATCATTCAATAAAAAATAAACACCACAGCTTCAATGTACTAAAAAATTTCACTTTACATGGATGAATAAAGTAGGGTTTATTTAAACCGGGTTCTAAAGTTCCTATGGAGGCAAGCCCCATAGTTAATTACATCAAAAGAAGTTGAGTTCCTTAGAATACCTAATTAAAGTAATCAATTATTGTCTCCAAATATTTCAAAGATAGACTATCAATAAATGTTCAAAAAAATCAAGTGGATAGATCAAAAGGAGAGACTTATTATCTAAGCCAAAGGGAGATGAGTAAAGGATGCTCATATTAAGCCTAGTGAACCTCCCAAACTATCCTATGGTTAGTTTTATATATTTGAAATTGAAGAGAATTATATATCTAAAATAATATTTTATTAGAAAGTTGGGACTTATAATCTCACAACACAAGATTATGAAAATACCTAATATGAGGATTTATGCTAGCTCAAGAAAATACTACTCGATTCTAAATTTAGGGAGCTTTAGTAAGAACCAAAGCATGACCTAAATCTAAGCGAAGATGGGTATATGATTTTCCTCCATAAGAGAGGATAAACCAATTGACTATTGTACTTACAACCACCTAGAGTTGCAACCAGCTAACTCCTCCTACATTTTAAAACTATGTGGTCAAGTCATATATTTTGCAAGATGGTTAGGATGTTATTATTTAGAAAGAGTCTAAAGTCCTTAAACCCACTCTCTAAAAATACTAAAGCATGAGTGGTATGAGTAATGACTTAATCTAATACAAATTTTATCAAGTCTTATTTGATTTTGGACTCTTCATTTTGACAAAGGCTTTGAGATTTTTATGCCTATATACATGATGAAATTAGATTATTGGCTAAATCAGTAAGAGAGGGGTGTTTTTCACCATAATGGATGCCCTTACAGGTCAAGCATTCCCCTATCGCAAGGATGGAAATCTCATTTTCAAGGAAGAGGAATAGATGCATGATGTGAAGCATACAATATTCATCTAAGGAGTTGATAAATTTGTTAATTATCTTGATTATATACTAAGCTTTATGTGAGGTTATGAGTTATTTAGAAATTTAATTATGAGTTGTAGTTGTGTGGAAAATTTATTTTTTCCCTAAGAGCTTAATCGTATCCATGCCATACAACAAACACCAATCATAAAGAAATTATGAAAATGCATGTCATTTCTATTGCACATGCTAAACAAAACATCAAACAATTTTATAACTAGTGCAAAAGAATAAAAAGTTGGTGCGTCAGTACATACAACCTAAAAGAAAAATGCAACCAGCTCCCCTTATACAACTCGGATTACAAAAAAATAATTATAATTATGGATGAATACATGCTATAGGGGTCTTCATCTTCCTCAAATTTTTATGTCTTCTTCCCTCCTCTTTTCTTCTTTGATTTGGCTCACTTCAAGGCATCATATAGCACACAAAACATAGTCTTTCTAGCCAATGCTCATCCTAATTCTCCCATAGCACTAATCCTAATTCCTAATTGCAAAATTACATTGAAATGGAAAAATAAATTTAACTACACCTGCAAGACAAAGGTTAGATAAACGTACATTCCACCCAAATAATTATATTTATAATTTGGACTTAGCACCCTGCAAATGGGTAACCAATCCCACCTTTCTTAACTTGGATTATGCTCAGAGGCTTAAGCAACCTACAAAGAGAGCATTTATGTTTATTTTTCAATGGCCCCTTAAGCACAATCCCCTGTAAGAGAATATGATTAGGCTAATAATAGTCTAACATCCAATCTATGAAACATACACCCTAACATCTACTCTAAACATTATATCACAAAATAAAATATACATCAAACCATGCACCATCCTAACATAAAGCTAAAAATGGTGACTTACTCTAATGTATGTGTATTAAGGCTTGTGTGGTATGTCCTAACTAGGCTTTAGAGTTATAATTTTCTGAGTGTAGAAAGATCCAATTTAAAGGGTGATTTCACTTTAAATTATTTAGTTGATTTACAAGTTTTAATTTGTGACTTGTTTTCTTCATGACCTACACAAAAAATAAATAAGTGTTATGAAGAGAAAGAAAGAGAGGATCTTTCTCTTTCATCCCTACCCTAAGTCATTTCTAAAGCCAATTAATTAAACAATTCTCTTTAATGAGTGGCTTACTATATATTTTAATTAGTCCTAAGTTTAGGTTCACTTTAAATAAACTCATTCAATAAAAAAAATATCTCAAGATTATTTGAAATGACCATCATATGACACATGTTTGTTTATTTCTTTCCATCATATATAGAATGCATATGGTTAAGTCATAAACATACCTATACATGCAATTTATATTTTAGCATTTTGAATGATGAAAGTAAGCAAATGCATTTGAAATTGATGTTTCATTTGGTTGAATTATTTTGTCAAATTATTTTAAAGCTCTATCTAAATTCTTATACAAAAGTATAAGGAAAGAACTTCAAATTAAATGGTTAATCAATTCAACCACTTGAACAAAATATGAATACATATATTTTTAATAGAAAAGGGGGGATTCTCATTCATTAGTTAAATGCACATTGACATGTATAAAATTTTAAGCAAGTACGTCGCCATTATTCTACACTAAGGGAGTAAAGTAGGAACCTCCTTAGGGCTATTTAAAGTTGTGCATCCCTGGGATGTTCAGACTAATGTACCCGCTATCCTCAAATATATATGGATGTATAAGCAACTATAAGAATGGGAATCATGCAAAAGTAGGATTTGATTTCATTAAATTATGGTCTTCATCCACAAGTTGTATCACACATACACATATACATAAAAATTTTAAGTAAATAACCATTATTTTGCACTGTAGGATAGAGACCTCCTTGAGCTACTTAAGTCGTGCATCCCAGATGTCCGACTAATATACACACTATTCTTTTATATATATATATATATATATATATATATATATATATATATATATATATGAATGTGAAGCAACTATAGAAATGAAAGCTATGCAAAAGTTGGATTCAATTTACTTGATTTATTTGTGTAAATGAATTAAAGCTCTATCTAAATTCTAATGTCAAATATGCATAAGAATGAAATCAAGGTAATGCCATTGTTCTACACCAAGGAGTGAGGTAGGAACCTCTTGCTACTTAAAGTCATGCATCCCTGGATATCCGACTAATATTTCCACTAACTTTCTTATTTATGTAAATCAACATATGAATATAAGAAAGAAACTTCACTTCATATACTAAGTTTATATTCACATGCACCTCCTATATATATAACTAAAGTCACAATACATATTCTTATTCATTAAGAAGCTTTTGAAAATATGTTTGAGATTTAGTAGTGATAATAGCACATATTTTTTAATTAAGTCAACACATGCAAATTTGACATAAAGGAAATAATTTTAGTTATTAATTTTTGAAAGGAATGAATGCATGACTACAAGTGGCATACAATATTTAATATGATTGGAAAGAAATAAAGAAACACAAGCATACAATCTCATTCAATCCAACTAATTCCTAAGGACAATCACATTAAACAAGCCTATTTAAAATAAACCAAAGTTTCTTAAAGCTATTTTTGATTTCATGTTTGATTTGATTTATGAAATGTGAAAGAGGTTTGTTGATCCTAATTCTATCCCATATATGTGAGTTGATTTGATTCAATGAAAAGTAATTAGGTTGATTTTATGAATTGGTTAAGTTAAGGATTAAATTAATTAATTAATCCTTACATATGTTACCTTAAGGTAATTAATTAAACAATTATGAGCTAATATGATATGAAACCACATAGAAAAGTAAATATCAATGCTCCTATGAAATGAAAGGGGCCTAATGCAATTAGCTCATATTTTTTCTTAATTAATTAAGCTTAAGGAGCTCACTTAGTTACTCTTATGGTTTTCCCACACATGTGAACTAACCATAATTCCATTAGCCCTCTCTTTAGGTTATTAAACATATAAAGAGCTATCCAAGAGTTAATTAATCAAAGTTAAGAATGATTTGGATTTTTAATTAATTTAATTAAGTCTTTAATTGGTTAATTAAATCCTTTGATTATGTTTTAATTAGGATGATGAAATTAACTTAGGGAAAAAGATCAAAGAGGAGGCCTCAATCCCAATCCCTAAGTCATTTCAAACAATCACTTAAACTCTGAAATAATTATATTTCATTCTCTTTTAATTGATTAATTAAGTGGCTAATTAATTATTTAAGCCTTAAATTTGAAACAAATGAAGAGGCTTAATGAAAGAAGGAATAGATCTAAACCACTTCCCTAAGACTTTTCATTGTTAATAGAAGACAATAAGCTTAATTAATTAATTAATCTTCTATTCATTTGCTTAATTATCATTAATTAAGGTAGGAGAGTAATAAGGCTTAATCCATTAATTTTCCTAATTAATTATCTAATAAATCCCAAGAAAAATAGTAGAGGCAAAGGTCATCCCCCTAAACATCTCTGAAAAGTTTGAGATTAATTAGATAATTAATCAGAGAGTAATTAGACGAATTAAATTTTTAATTAAACCTTAATTAAGCAAAAATTACTGTTAAAAATTAATTAATAATAATTTTAATGGATTCCCCTGTTAAAAACTTTTAAAACAAGCCCTTATTTATATTTTTTTTGAATTTTTGTATAATTAGTTATAACTTTTGAAAGTTTTAGCATTAAAAATGATTTAATTAACCTAATTAAAGCCCTAATCCTAATGGTGCCACGTGGTTGCTGCCACGGCATGCTTTCCACATGGCGCGATAGGATTGGCTATTTAAGTATCACATCGCTCTACTGACTTGGATTATGGTAGACATGCTTTCCCCATGGACCGTTCGATCTAAGATCAGACGGTCATGATTAAACCCATAATTTTGAAGGAAAAAATCAGGGATTCTATGCGTGATTAGATCAGGAATGTCCATTCTGATCATACGAATGGTGTGTGATCTATCTCCTCTGAGAAGAGGAGACCATCTATCATTCGTCACTTGATCCAAGCTCACCCAAGCTCAAAATAAGATCAAGTTGATCCCACACCATCAAGAAGAGGAGACAAACACATCCAATGGTTGAAATCTCATGACATGGAAATTTTCTTCACAAAAGACCAACGTATTTTAATCTTAAATTCGATTTCAATGGCATACCTCACTGAAACTTATGATCGAAAATTCTAATGATTCAGGAAGCTTCGTTTAGTATAAATAAATCCCTGTTGAGCCGCACAATCTTTAATTTGATGTGGTTTGCTTGGTAGACCAACACACGAGGTGCAGGTGATCGGCCTTGATTGAACTCCTACTTCCGATGGTTGGGGGCAATGGGAAACGATTCATTCTCACTCGTCTAGCTCCAAGGAAGGCGTGTGTAAAATTAATTATGCTTTGGTGGAGGTTTGAGCAAATGGAAATCGGAGGTGGCCTCCCTTTTTCAATTTTTCATAAAATCGAGAGAGGAGAAGTTGGAGAGCTCGAAAAGCCTTGAAAATTGCTCTGGGATGTGTCTCCTTAGAAGCTAAAGCTAGGGTTGAATCAAGTGTGAGTGTGTTTGTTTGAGTGAGAATGAGAGGGGGGGGGGGGATACTCCCTCATTCCTTGGATCGGACAACTAGATTTGTTTTAGATTTTGATCAAATGGTCACCATGGGGAGCTCAGTTTGGGCAGAGAATCATGTTAGCTGGCTTACTTTGAGTGGAGGAGGGTGTGAGAGTGGTTGCCATGGGAATAGTGGGTGTCTTTGGTGGTTTGAAATGCTCCAATGAGAATAGGGAGGTGATTTCACATCACCATGAGTCATGGTGAACCACCCTTGGGTTAGTTAGCGAGTCCTGGTGTCTAAGTGGACCAATGGGTGGGTGCCAACTAACCAAGGAAGAGAAATGACCACTCCCCCCAAGTGATTTGCCTCATATGATGCCCTTAGCCCAAGGGTATCTTTATCATTTGGCAATGGATTTGATTTGGGCAGAATTGGGATGAGTCAAAAGTGAATTAGCCCAAGTTTTAAGTGATTTGGATTTCATTTAGTTTGGTTTGGCTTAATTTAACCTATTTAGGTCAAATTAAGTTAGGTTGGGTCAATTTGACCAATTAGTCAAATTAGGCTTAATTATGGCTTTGATCAAGTTCAAAAAATAATTTGGAATGAACTTGAGCCATTGGTTGTAATCAATTTAGTCTATGGTGCAATTTGGCTAGTTTAGGTTTCATTTGGGCTAAAGGTTGACTTGGTCAAAGGACTAGGTTGACTTGTTTGACCTAATTCAAGATAATTGATTAACATATGATGATTGTTGATCATGATTTGATTTGGCTTAGTTCAATCCAATTTGGGATTAGAACTTGGCTCAAAAAGGTCTTTTAGGTTACTTTAGGTCAAGTGGACCTAAACGGGTCAATTGGTTTGGTTTTAGCTTGATTCAAGTTTAGTTGAACTCATATATGAGCCTAGGATTGAAATATAAATCCAACCTCAATCAATTTAATGTATTTTAGCTCATTTGATGTTTTCAAGTCAAAAAGACTAACTTGAGTTTGATTTGGGTTGACTTGATTTGGCTTGATGATTGTAATTTATGTTTATATTTGGATGAGTGATTGAAGGAATGATTGATTCAAGAAGAAACCCATAGATTTTGATTTGATTTGGGTAGGATTTGGCCAAGTTCAAAGAATTGGATAAAAAGGCTTGAATTGGATTTTGGTTTAATTTTAGATTTGGTTTTGGCCATGTGGATTTATATTTCATTTTTATTTGGGAATATAAATGAAGATTAAATGGTTCTTGAGCAAATAACTTGAGTTTTGAGTGATTTGGATCGATATTTGGCTAAGCTTATGAGAGTGGTTCATTGACTAGAGGAAATTGATCTTGAGATTTGGGATTGATTTATTGGGAATTTGAATTTGGATTTTAAATAATTGAAGGATTGAATTGATCTTTGAGAAAATTAATTGAATTGAATTTGTATTGGATTGGATTAAGGCTAAGTCCATAAGATGAAATCAAAGGGCATGAAGGGCTTTGATTTGATCAGTTTCAATGAAGTTGGATTTGATTTATGATTTGGATTTTGAAATTGAATTTAAATTTGAGGTTTGGTTTGAGAATAAAAGCATGGATTGGGTTTATGTCATATGGTAGGAAAGTTTTCCTAAGTCCCTAAGGCATAACCTATTTCTATGGCTAACCCTTTTAAGTCTCTGAAGTGTTCACCAATTACTAGAAGTGTCTTAAGACTAAGGAGCTCTTAGTGTCTACAAGAGTCCTAGATCATGAGAGTTGATAACTCACTCAAAAAGTGAGATCAACAAAGATTTAGTCTCTTTTCTAAATAATAACAACCTGACCATCTTGTAAAATCATAAGAGTTGCCTACATGGTTTTAAAATCGTAGGAGGAGTTAGCTGGTTGCCACTCCAGGCAGTTATAAGTCCAACAATTGAGTGATTTATCCTCTCTTTTGGAGATAAATCATATGCCCACTTTTGTTTAATTTAGGTTGTGCTTTGACTTGTGCCAAAGCTCCCTAGATTTAAGATCGAGATACTATTTCCTTAGCCACAAGATAAATCTCACCTCTGGCATTCCAACAATCTTATATTGTTAGATTATAAGTCCTAGCTTTCTAACAAAAATTTCAGATTTAACCAAATTAATCCTCTTCAATTTCCAAATTATAAAACTCAACCATAAAATAAAATTGAGTGCTCACTTAGTTTCTAGATCATAACATTCATCTCCTTTGACTGAATAAGTCTCTCCTTTGATCCTTCCTAGAATTGATTGTCATTTCATTCAAGAAAAAGTTCAATAAGAGATGATCCAAATGTCCCACATTGAAAGTAAAAACCAAATTGTTGATGCCTTCACCAAACCATTAGGAGGGGAATCATTATAACATTTACAAAACAAGTTGGGCATGATTGGCATCCACAATCTAACTTGCGGGGGAGTATTAAGAGATTTATTTCTTTCCTACTTTGTATTGCTCCATAGACACCAACCAGCCTAGTTATTTGCTATTCATATTTATTGGATATATTTTCTTTCCAATTTTTTGATTACTATATTCGAATTTTATTACCTTCTATGTTTGCTCGTTGTTGTATTAATTGGGTATTACTTCCTTCCTTTTTCTTTTCATGATTCGAGATGTACATATCATGCATTCCTCTTATAATATTGATATCAGCTTTTGCGGTTCTTTTCAACCTGAACATTTAATTTTATGCTTCTTTTTTACCAATCAATATTCTACATCATAAATCATTACAGGTCTCACCACAATCTTGTAAAATTTTTCATTAAGTATAATGGCTTAATTAGAACTATATGATATAAAATTTTTAATTAATTGTTGTATTTATTTATTTATTTGACTTCTTAGTAAATTAGTGGGTCATAATTAAATGTAAAGGTTAATGCCTAGTCCACAAACAGATAAAGATTTTAGATAGGTCATTACAAACCTTAATTTATCAACGTAGAGGGCTTCGTAGTTCACCATACACCTATAAAGATCCCTTCTTAACCTATTTTAACATGTAAAATAAAAGGAAAAATATTTAAAATTATATAATTTTTCTTATTAATTTCAATTACAAAACAACATTCAAGTGAAAATAAAAGTACATGATTGTTGAAGAAGGTTCACAATTATATTCTGATGTTCACTAAGGAACCGTTGCCTTTATCTGTTTCACACAGCTTGGACAACAAGGTGGTGCTCCAAAATAATAATAATATTATTATTATTATTATATTAAGTGGACGGTGAATTTTAAATCTTGAGATTATTGACTTAAGTCAACATAAGTTTGTAATATTTTTTTTTTTTTTAATAAAAAACAACTTTTTTTTATTGCGACCGGTGAGCCCTCACGGGCAATAAACGCGCACACTCTTGTACGGTCTTGATCACAAATCATCGCAATATAACGAGGCTCCCAACCGACGAATATCCCTGTATAAATTGGCCTTTCTACACTTTGTTGTACTCGGTCAATTCTCCTTTGAACTTTAAAATCAACTATTCTCTTTATAACAGTCTTTTTTGTTCCTTTGGAATCAGTGCCGACACAAATATATATATATATATCAAATCAAGTGATTTTGGTAATGAGGTGATCTAATCACCCACGCATTACTGATGGCTGATTTAATCCCCAAACTTAGAACCGAGCAGAGCCTCCTTTTCTTTTCACCGTTATGATAATTCTGAATCAATCCTGAGTACAAACACTTCACCAACTACGCTGGGCGTAAATCAAGTGATTATAGAAATCACCTAATGATCAGCGTTTTATGTGACCTATTCAATAGAAAAAAATATATTATTTTTTTCATTATATATTTATAATTGATCAAATATCACAATTTGTAGTCTTTTAAAATGAAAGATTGGATCAAAACCCACCTCTTGAATGGAGGTTGAATCAGAGTTCAATCCTACTGAGACAATATACCTAAGGTGGAAAGTAGTGGAATTAATGAGTTGTTAATCATTTGACAGCCTCATGAAATATATCGATATCCTCACCCACAAGATGAGTGAGTTGTTGGGTGAATACCCATTGCAAAAAAAAAAAAGATTGGATCAAAAGTGGCAACAACGTCAGTTTTGCTGACGCCAAAACACTATGTCACAGGCAGACGAAAGCTTTAATCAAGAAGGGCAATCACTCTTTCTTTGCCTTTTATAATGTATTACTTTCTTGCATTTTTTAGCCTCATTCACATTGCTTTGGGGGAAAAGGCTAAACTAGAGTTCTCATAATTGATTAAAGGATATGTTCTGTTGTTGAGAGAAAATATTAAAATAATATAAGAGAATCGAAGTAAATAAAACAAGAATGCACAGAGAATATCATATTTTATATGAAAATTTGATAGAAAAAAATCACAGAATCTACACCAAAACTTCACAATGAAAAAAAAATTTTGAGGAGGATTGTATAAATCAAACTTCATTCGGCCTTTCACACTTTACTCACTCTATAACACTCACTCTTTACTTGCACGCGTAATAAAATGATGCAAAATACTCTTAAAACTGTTTTAAGATCAGCTCTCCCGCTTCATAGCATTGCGATGCCGCGAAGGCAATGATTAGACATTGGCGGATTTATCTTTCTGCTTTTATGTCAAAGTACTAGTGCCGCAGTGTTACCTGCTGTAGCTCCTCAGTGCTAAAGTGCTGGCCTCACTGTCTTCCTAATACACTCTTACAAATTATGATGTTATAGTACTATTCTCCTAGCGTCAAGACATTGCTTTCTCTATCTCTAAAACCAACCCTTTTATATCAAAGCATCAAAACATTATACTTCAAAAAAAAATTTGAGAGATTCCACCAAGCAATATTGCCATAAATTAAGGGCTAAATTGACAGTACATTTCGTATTGATCAACACAATAAGGCTCCACAAAATTACAATAACTAATAAATAATAATTATATCTTTCATTATATATATAACATTTAAATTCTTAACATCATTTTAAAAATTTCATCATTATTAAGTTTTTTTAGATTGAAATATATCTTTTCATACAATGAAAAGTATTATATATGTAAATATAAAATTATAGGAGTTAGATATGTAAATGCATAAGCATTTTGTGGTCTGTACTTAAATTTTACATTCTTTGATTACATTATTTAAAGATGAAAGATATCATTCAATATATGGAAGTACAATTTGCTAGTATTTTAACGCTTCTCAAACCTTTGAAAAGATGTGCATCTAAAATGTTTTAAGTTCTGGATATAGTTATAATATGAAGAATAGTACATAATATTTTAAAATTAACAAAAGATAAGACCAATATAAAATTTTAGAGTTTTGTGTTAAAAGATAAACTTCCCAATATTCCACTTATAGCAAAAAATAATATCTTTCTAAAGTTAAACAGAGTTTTATTCTGAATACTAATAATAATGATAATTGCATATAAGACCTCCTAAATTATAATGTTAAAAAAATTTATTATAATTGCAGTTAACTGAAAAAATCTATAATGTTAATTTATTTAATGGCTATCAAAAGACAATCATTAATCTTATTTGAAGTATAATATCGATATGAAATTTCTCTACCAGCCAACTATTATTTAGCGTTTATTTATTTGCATCCATTTTTGGATAATTGGCACTTAAAAACCAAAAAATAAAATAAAAATAAAAATAAAATTTATATAACTATTTTACTCATTGTGTGAGTTGGCATGAATATATATAGTATATCAAATTTATTTTTAATTAAATTTGAATTTACTTAATCTTAAATTAAATTAAAATGCAAGTGAATATTTCTACATAAAAAAAAGCATAAGTGCAAAAACAGTAATGTTTAATTTTACAAAAAGTTAAACTTCAAAATACTTGTTAGAAGTAGTCTGATTCTTAGGACTATAAATAAACACTAATTAACATAAATAAATTATAATAAAATTATTAGTCTCAATTAATGTGATTGAAAATATATATATTATTTTTTATCAAAATTTTAAAGTTTAAATCATATTTATATGATAATGAAATTTCATCTTATAAATTTGAATGAGTAAAAAAAATTGAGTACTAATAAAATTAATTATTTTGATTAAAAATTAATCAAATTTAGACTAACTTAAATACTTTGCAATAAAATTTTATAATTAACCACGATAAGTGATAAATATAATCCCAATTCTATAAATCTATTGATCCCATATAAATTTTAACATTTAATACAGAAAATATATTAACATCCAAACACAAAAAAAAAAAATATTAGCTACTCAAAATTATATATATAATTGGTTTTTGATTAGTCTAAAAAATTAAGAATTAATAAAATGAAATATTTTTTATTTGAAATAAGCTCGTATGAAAATAAATGAGCTATTTTAGGTTGAATTTTAGGTTGAATTGAATGATGTTCAGTCAAATAGAATTTCAATGAGGCTGCAAACGAACGAAGCTGAGCTGATTATATACATATTCGAGTTCAAGTTTGTTTATCATTATCGAGTTCAAATTTGATTCAAATTTTTAGGATGATGTTTAAGCTTGAGCTTGTTTATCATTATTGAGCTCGAGCTATATTCGAGTTTGTTCATGGGCTCTATTCAAATTGAATTATCGAGCCTCTGAATGAGCAAATCAAGCCGAGCCACGACTAGCTTATTGAATGCTCAGTTCATTGGCATACCTAAGAATTTGTGATCTATTCAATAAAAAAATCTTTTATTATAAATTTAAATTATATATATTTTGATAATTTATTATTCATCATACTTTTTTAGTCTATCTAAAATTGCTTGAGATTGTATCATAAGCGTGACATGACTTAGATTCATTGACGTGAGAACCATAACAAATTGTGCTTTTTTATATTGCATTTAATTTTAATTTGATAATTTTAATATAGTAAATGTTTTATTTTAGAAAGCTTTTAAATTTCCTTTAAATAAAAGAAGCAAAAATTTTATAAATACTTTTAAACCAATTTTGAAAAAACTTAATAACCAGTAAAGAGACAGCGACGGCCATATGACGCTGCAAGTTTTAGCCAAGAAGGCCTTTTGCTCTTTATTCATCTTTTATAGTGTACAATTTTCTCGCATTTTTGAATTCACATTCACATCACTTTCTAGGGGAAAAGTCCTGAAAGAGAGTTCTAACGATTGTTTAAAGGACCCGCCCTACAACTAGTAAATGATAATTATTTCCTAAACTAAAAATCAAAATTTAATTTGCTCCAACTCAAAATTATATATATATATATATATATATATATATATATATATATATATATATATATATATATATATATATTAAATTTATTTATTTATATATTTGAGTAAATTATAATGTTAGAAATTAATGATTATTATATACTTTTAATTTAGACTTTTTATTAGAGAGAAGAATCTTTTTTTAATGTGTGTGCTCTCTAGATTATAAAGTAATCAATTAAAAATTATATAACATTATATTTATTTTAAAATCATCATAAGATAATTATTAATCTTATTTGAAGTATCATATCAATATAAAATCTCTCAACAAGTCTATCATTATTTGGCCTTCATTTTTTTCCTCTATTTTTGGCAATGGCACTTAGAAATAAAAAATAAATTAAAAATAATATCATCATTTAACTCTAAATGTGTTAAGCTGACATCAACATATACAATATATCAAATTTGTTTGAATTAAATTTAAAATTATTTAATTTTAAATTAAATCAAATTACTTGTCAATCATATTAAGATACATATGAATGTTTCTATATCAATATGCAATATTTAGCATAATTAAATTTCAATAAATTATGAGTATTGATAAAAGTATTTTTTTAGATATTTGAATCAATTTAATATAAATTTATACACTTATACATGAGCTTCATCTTATTAATTTAAGCTCTTAATTATGAGATTAAAATTATTCTAATTATTAATAAAAATTTTCAATTTATTATCAAAAATTTAAATTTAAATATTATTTATACCATAATAAAATTTATTTGACATATTTAAGTAGGAAAAAAGACAGATCCTAGGGATCATTTTTTTATTTTGTGTTTTTTATTTTTTGTTTTTAAAAAATAAAAAAAAATGTTTGTTTTTTTATATATTTTTTTTCAAAAATATTAAAAACAGATTAAATATGTTTTTTGTTTTAAACAGCTCATACCGGCTAAAATTTTAAACTAAGCACACTTTAAATTATAATTAGCGAAATAGAATAAAAAAATTTAAAATGTGATAAGCGTTAAGCGACCAAATTAAAACTTTTTTTGATGAACGAGATCTGACAGAGATCTCGGTTTTCTCACAAGCCCCTCCTGAGCACCACCATACGAGCCAGCCCTTTGCCGTAAATCGCTAAAAGTCTAGCACCCGTCCCTCTCATAAAATAACCATCTAAATGATGTTTTGAGCATTTTTGGATCTCTTATTTTTTAAGTGAAAAATATGCAAATGTAATGTTTATTTTTTATGTTTTATCATGTTATTACTTAGTGTATTATGTGATTAGCTAGTGTTATGATTTAAGTAAAGTTTGGAGTTGATTTAAGTTTTTTTGAAAGAATTTTTTTAGGCATTTTTTGGAACTCCTTTTTATTTAAGTTTGATTTTATGTGATGTTGATTTTAGACAAATATAATGTTGATTTTATGTGTTCTAACATTTGATTACTTAGTTTATCATTAGCTAGTTTTAGGGTTTAAGCATTTGTTGTTGGATTTGATATTTTAGGGAAACTGTAAATTTTGCAAAAAAATAAGAAACGCATTTTTAGATTTTGAAATGTACATCTGATAATTTAGGGGAAATGTAAATTTTGCAAAGAAATGTAAGTTTTTTTTAGGGATGTGTTGTTAGATTTGGTATTTTAGGGGAAATGTACATCTCATAATTTTGCGAAATAATATTTTATGTGTATTTATGTGTGTTTTATGTGTATTTTAAGTAACTATTTTTGTGTTATAAATATTGAATATGATTGAATGTTTAGGTATCGTGCATTGTTTTGCGTAGACCATCACAAGAGATATGATATTACATAAATTCGAGATCGACTATTTAGAGATGAAGAACATCAAAGACCATTTGCAAGATGGTTCTCGGCGACCACACCTTTCGATTATACTCAAGAGTGGCGCACTTTTACAATTCGTCGTTGATATCATCGGTTAATGATCTTTAGTTGTAGATCATCTGATAGCTTGATGTACATTGTTTTCTCAATGTTGTATATTTCCTATATACACTGTATATCAAGATACTATTTTTCTATGTTATATATTTCCATTCTGAATAATTTGCATTTTGGCCTACGGAATATTAGAGATATCTTGTTGATATTGAACTGTCAGATTTAAAATTTTTGGAGAAGTAGATAGTGCTATTGCTATTTTGAATCCACATATATTCACAAAAACTGTTGCGCAACAGTCTAAAATCGCATCTCTGCGTCAACATGAAAGTCGTGGAGAATTTCGTGTCGATTCCAACGATACTAAGCTTGCTAAATTCCGACAACGGACGACTCCGGTACGGCTAAATACCGCGGCTGGTCGCACTATTCAAAACTGCGCCGATGATTTTTCATGTATTGGCGAAATCTGCTACTCAATAAGCCATAATTATCTTTTTCGGTCAACATGAAAGTCGTGGGGAATTTTGTGCCGATTCCAACAATGCCAAGTTTGCTAAATTCTAACAATGGACAACTCCGATACGACCAAAATACTGCGGCTGATTGCACTATTCAAAACTGTGCCGCAGATTTTTCATGTATTGGCAAAATCTGCTACGCAAGGAACCACAATCGCCAATTTTAGTCAACATGAAAGTCGTGGAAAATTTTGTACCGATTCCAACAATGCCAAGCTTGATAAATTCAGCGACCAAAATCTACGATACCAGTGTATTTATTCTGATCGCAAATTTTTTGGCATTGTAATCGCTACGCAGTAGCGAATCATGCCGGTCAACATGCAGGTCATGGGGAATTTCGTGTTGATTCCAACAATATCAAGCTCGCTAAATTCAGGACAGCGACGACCGACCAAAATCTCGGTGGTCATTATTCATAGATTTTTTTTGCATTGGCAATCACTCTGGAAAGAAACAATCGCCTTTTTCAGTCAACATGAAAGTCATGAGGAATTTCGTGTTGATTCCAACGATATTAAACTCGCTCAATTCCTCCAACGGCGACTCAATCTAAAATAAGCGTGGGTCGACTTTTCAACTGCATATTTTTTGCCCATTGGCTATGCATAGTGCTGTCGTCTTTTAAGGTCACATAAAATTGGGGGGTGCGATTAACAGATACTAAGCTCGCTCAATTCCGATAACGGACGACTCCAATACGGCCAAAATATCACGACTGATCCACAATTTTTTTAAAAAAAAATTATTCTCGAGCTTGCTTTTAATTATTATTTTTTAATTCCTATTTCGCTAATTATAATTTAAAACATGCTTAGTTTAAAAATTTAGCCGCCCATACCTACTCTCCCATCCCTCTCCCCATCTCGCGACTCTCATGCGCCTCACAGCACGATAGTGAGACCCGCGACTAGTGTTCTTCTTCGCAGTCGTTTCTCGTGTGGCCTCGCGATTCTCCTCCCTTCCAGTTATATTTCACCGTCTCCTCCGTTACACGGATCTTTCACTACGCAGCTTTCCGGAGTAGTGGAAGCCCTAAGATTGCCGCAGTGCACTAAGGAGGTATGATCTTTTGAGTTTTCTTCCATTTAAGCTATCTGGTATGACCGAACCCTTGATTTGAAGGGGCAATTTGGGGGGAAGGGATTGTAAATAGTCCATAGCAGATTAGAACCTAAGGATTGTTAGAGCTCTTCCACTGCCGGTTCACTGTAGATTTAATCGATTTTAAGAAATGTGCGATAAAGTTATTGTCTGTTTTCATTTCGTGATCTCATAGTTCAACAGCAATTTTTTTGCCTTTTTGGAAAAGCTCAGAGACTCTCGATTTGTTTGCCTGGGCTTGTTTGATGCGTTTCAGAAAGAGAAGTCTGCTGCATCTCTCAGGAAGCCCAGGCAACGTAGGATATATATATATATATATATATATATATATATATGAATATGAGCAGAAAATTCGAAGTGTATAATGTGATAGGGAAACTTCACAGTGGCCAAAGTATATATGTTGGATAAAGAGTTAGAGAAGGTGGTTAATTCTAAAATATGAAGTTTTGTCTATCCATTATAAAGCAAAGTGTTGCATGACATACATAATGATGTTCTGAGGTTGATGAGAAATACTCTTTTTATTTTAGTTTGAATTCAAGTCAATTGTGTGCAAAAATGTATTGGATTGACTGTTTAAACCTAAGTTAGTGGGCCTTCTTGTTTGTTTATTTATTTTAGATTTGTCCTTTTGATAATGGGAAAGAAATTAATCAAATGATGGCCATATAGGTGCTTTTTGGTTGTTTTGTAGAAATTTTTATGGTGAACAAATATTTTTGAGAATTATGCAGGAATTGTTTTCATTCTATTGATTACTCCTCTCCTAAGGCTTTACCAATCAGTATGACACCTTCATCCTCCAGTTATTTTTCTGACAAATTTAACTTCTTCAGAAACTCTTTCTAGCTCAGGAAAGCAACCACACTGAAGGCTGATTTCTCTATAATCTCATTTCTAGCAATCTCTAAGGCCTCAAGACATGGAATATATTGCTTTAATGCATCAGAGATGGCTACTGATCCCTCATCTTCCAAATTTAGATAACTAAGGTAGAGTTCATTGATACCTTTAAGCTTCTCTAGTGTTCTGCTAAGGATTATCCCAGCTTCAAACCCAAATAAGTTCTCTCAGATTAGGTTTCTTGATATCAGTACTGGTTTTTTTTTTTTTTGAGATCTTAGGAGTGATTCAAATGCCCTCACACCTTCTCTCCCATGGCATTGTTGGAAAGGTTCAAGCTTTTTAATTCACAACCACAACCATCTAGAGCTATAGAAAATATCCTCATAACTTCAAGAGCTTTGTCCTTGGATCTTAGGAGTGAATCATGAGTTTAAGTTTTTGTATATATATTGTGTGTGAGTTTGTGATTAAGTTTGTTTAGATGTCCTTTATATATATTCTTTCAGCTATCCTTCTTTTATCTTTTATCAAGACAAACAAAATCTTTGATCTATTGTAAAGTAGATATGTAAAAACTTATTTAATTTAATAGATTATGAATATTGTTGATACAATGATGTCTAGTGGAGAAGCAGTATGGTTTTATCCAACTTATAAAAATTGAAATCATTAATGCAAATAGACAAACAACTACTTTTAGTCAACCAGCATGATCACGCATTTTGCAAGGTCTTCAAGCAACAAAAAAGAAAAAGAAAATATAAATAAGAATAATTGAGAACTAACTTCAACACTCTTAGAACTCGTTGGAGGGACTTTTCTAATTTACTAAAGGAAATTAGAATTGATTATAATACTACCAGACAAGTGATAACATCCAAAAATATTTAGTTCAAGTTATATAAGATATTTAATAATATATTGAATTTATTTATTTAACTATATTTATTGCTTGTATATATTAATTATATTTATTTAATAATATTTAGGCTAACAAAAGTGCAAGAATATTTCATAAAAAAAGATGTCTAATGTATGAGTCTCTATGTTGGTTTTATGGTGACATTACTACAACTGGTAGCCTTCAACATCCATCTACTAAAGTTCCTTCAGATATTGAAGAAGAAGAGATTGAGGAAAGTGAAACAAAAGTTATAGATAAATCTGTGAATAAAAAGAAATATGATGATGTTGCATTTAAAAGAAATTTACCTTCAAAACGTGTTAAGATAGATATTTTAGATGTTATTGCTAATACATTACATGAGTTGAGTAAAAGTTCTAATAGAAGGCATATGATGGAAAAGAGAATGTGTTTGTCATCGAGTTTTTCAATCAACCAAATCATTATTGAAACAAACGATCTAACACATGAAAAATCTTTCATCATAATACTCGTAAAGGAAGTTTTTTTGATTCATCGAAAGATCCAAATCTCTCTCTTTTAGGCTAAATCCCTAAACCTAGGAAGATTAAGCAAGTTGAACCTCCTTTTGGCTCTCAAAGGTCAAGCCTTTTCTCTATCTGACAAGGATGAAAATCCACTATTTTCAAGAGCAAAATAATATGATATGCATGTTGTAAAACATTCAACAATTTAGCTAAGGGGTTGCTAAATCTTTTAATTATCTTAATTATATCCTAAGCTTTATGTGAGGTTATGAGTTATTTAAAAATTTAATTATGAGTTGTTAATTGGGATAGAAAAATTAATTTCATCTTAAGACCCTACCGCATCGAGGCCACACATTCAAACATCAATCATAAAGAAATTATAAAAAGCATGATGTTTCTAATGCGCAATCTAAACACAACATCAAATAATTTTTTTTATAGCTACCACAAAAGAAAAAGAGGCCGGTGCGGTGGTGCAGGTACATCCGGAAAAAAAATGTAGCCGATCTCTACCCTTATACAACCCGGATTATAAAAGAATAATTACAATTAAGAATGAAAGCATGATATGGGGATCTTCATTCTTCACTTCTTTATTCATTTACCAAGATTTGACTTGGAGGTGCTTGCTCCAAAGGCTTCATATGGTACATAAGACTTGATCTTGTAACTAATGCTCATCCTAATCTCTTATAACACTTATCCTAATCCTAATGCAAAAGTACATTAAAGGAAGTAAATCGCTACACCAAAACGGTTAGCTAAACACAATACAACCTAAGCAGTTATATGAATAATTTGGACTTAGTAGCCCACACATGGGTAACCAAGCCCACCTATCCTGACTTGAGTTATGCTTAGGGGTTAAGTGGCCTACACATCAAAAGTATTTATATTTTTATTACAGTGGCCTCTTAAGCACAACCCCCTGCAGAAAAATAATCCAACAACATAAGATTATGAAAATGCCTATGAAGTGAGGATATATGCTTGTAGCCCCAAAGGACAATAGAAACCTTGGATCCTGAATCTAGGGAGCTTTAGCGAGGGCCAAAGCACAACCTATATCTAAGATGAAAGTGGGTATATTATTTACATCAACAAGAGAGGGCAAACTACTCAACTGCTAGACTTATAATCGCATGGAGTGGCAACTAGTTAACTCCGCCTACACTTTTAAAACTATGCGGTCAAGTCTTATGCTTTGCAAGATGGCTAGGCTGCAAGATGGCTAGGCTGTTATTTATTTAGAAAAGAAGCAAAAGTCCTTAAACTCACTCTCTGACATACTATAAGCAAGTATTTGCCTTTGTTAACTAGGAAAATGATGTAATTAAATGACCTCATTGGGGCTAGCTAAAGCCTCGTATTCCCGGGATGTCCAAATTATATACTTGATTTTCTTAAATACATACACATGTATTCATAATTAAGAGGATGAAAATCATGCAAAGATTGTATTTTCTTTAATTATATATATATATATATATATATATATATATATATATATATATATATATATATATATATATATGATTTAAAACTCTATCTAAATTCTAATGTTAAAATACATAAGAATGAAATCAAATGGATATGTGCCTTTGTTAACCAGGGAAGTGAGGTAATCAAATGACCTCCTTGGGGCTAGCTAAAGCCTCATATTCTTGGGATGTCCAGACTATATACCCATTACCATTCAAACTTATGTAAATTAACACATGAATAAGAGAAAGAGAGCTTCACTTCATAAACTTGAGCTATAAGTACTTGCACTTCTTATGTATTTATAATTAGCATCACTACACATGTTGTGATTCATTTATAAATTTTAGAAAATACATTTAGATTTAATAATGGTAATAGCCACACATATATTAAGCTAGATCAACACATGCAAGCTTTACATAAAGGAAATTTCATTTAACTTAATTACTTTTGAAAGATATGGATGCATGAAATCAAATGACATACAATATTTAGCATGATTGGATAAGAATAATCAAATACAAACATGTGATTTACTCAATCAAATTAATTCCTAAGGATAACCACACTAAATAAAATCATTTAAAGAGAACCAAAGTTCCTTTGTTAATTTATGATTTTAGGATTTTGATTAATTTTGAAGAGAGGAGAATTATCATTTGCTGATCTTAACCCATTCCCAAGTTTGTGAATTTATTTGGTTTAATGAAAATGTAATTAAGTGAATTTTATGAATTAATTAAGTTGGGTCTTTAATTAGTTCAATTAATTACCCTTACCTATATTACTTAATATAATTAACTAAATAATTATGAGCCAACATATTATGCATATGAATGGGAAGTAAATTTTGCAATGATCCTAAGAAATGAAAGGGCTAATGCAATTGGCTCATGATTAATAGTTAATTATATTATGAAACTTAATTAAGTACTCTTATGATTTTCACACATGTGGGTTAACCATAATTTTCCTAAGTACCTTTAGGTTATTAAACACCTAAAGATCTACCCATGATCTAATTAATTAAGATCTGATGTGATTATGATTTGAATTTCATTAATTAAGCCACATAATTAATTAATTAAACCTTTAATTATTGTCATTTTTAATTAATTTCTTTTAAAGTGAAATGGACTTAGGAAAAAGACTAGGAAAGGGGTCCCCATCTCATTTCCTTTGCCCATTCACTGTTAAATAGTGATGAACAAACTTAATTAATCAATTTGGTTAATGATTAGGGAGTAATTAATCATTTAATTAATTAAGAGAGTAATTAAGGCTTAAATGAACAATTTCTCTAATTAATAAAGTAATAAATCTCATAAAAATTATGGGTTGCAGAGGTCATCCCATTAAACCACCACAGAAATTTTGGAATAAATTAATTAAGTAATTAAGGAGTAATTAAGCTAATTAAGTTTTTAATTAAACCCAAATTAACCTTAATTACTATTCAAAATTAATTAGGATTAATTTTAAGTAATTCTCCTTTGAAATACCTTCAAAATAAATTTTTATTTGTATCTTTCCTGATTTTTCTATGGTTTGTTATGAATTTTGAAAGTTTTAGCTATTAAAGATAATTAATTAAGCCTAATCCCGTCGGTGCCATGCAGACCGCTGACATGGCGTTCTTTCCACATGGCACTGTGGGATTAAACACGTTCGACTTCGATCGATGTGGCGGCACGCTTTCATCTGTCATCGATCTGGGGCAAATCAAACCCACGGTTCCTTATGGGATTAAATTGAAATAAATCTAGTAATTAATCATGATCCATTCGATCCATGACGGGCGGTGCGTGATTGATGTCCCAGAGGAGAAGGACACCATCCGCCTTTTTCTCGAGTCACCCGTCGATCGATCAAAAATTGAGCCCACACCTTCGCATGGAGGATCTGAAGGGATCCAATGGTTAAGATCGCACAACATGCGACTTTCCTTCATAAAGCTCCAACCAAAATTTGCCAAAAGCTCAGTTTTGAAGAATTACCTTGCCCGAGCTCAAGACCGGTGGCGATTAAGGAAGCTTCGTGTGGAGAAACCTGCTGAGTAGCATGTAAGCCAATTCGTCATCATTTTGCTCGTTGGACCAAGATCCATCAATTTGGAGCTTTGTGTTGATCGAACTCCTACCTCCGGTGGTCGTGGAGCTTGGGAAACGATTCATTCTTGCTTGGTGAGGTGTGGGGATTGTGTCTGTGAACTTAATTTGGATTTGGTTGAGTATTGGTAGAGTTGGATCGAAAATGGGGGTGTCTAATTTTGGCTTTGAGAAATCTAGTAATGGGGGAGCTCGGTTTGCTTCGGGGTGGGCTCTACTTTCAAAATGGTCTCTAGGGGCTTTTCGAGAGTGAGTGTGTGCATTTTGGATGAATTAAGGAGAGTATGTCCCCCCTCCCTTGGATATGATGGATGAGATCGTCCCCTCAATTTTGGCCCGTGAACCACTGTCAGGGTGCCGGAATGGTTGGTGTCACCTTCACGTGGCTCGATTGGGTTGGTGGAAGCTCTGGTGGGCAGCTCAAGGCAACTAGATTCTCCTTTGGGTCCATGGGTTTCGACTAATAAGGGAGGTGAGTTAACTCACCTCCCTTTGGTCCAAGGCTGACCTAGCCCACATGGGTTGGGCTAGGTGAGTAGGTTAGACCCTTTTTGGGGTGCTTGATGGCTGCCAAGGGGGAAAGGAGAGTGGACTTTGCCAATTTAGGAAAAATCCCATGTGGGGAGGAGAATCCAAGGGGGATTTGCTTTGTGTTGAGCCTAACTTTGGTTGGGTTTTGTTTTGGGTTAACCCTATGTGGATTTGGGTCGGGTTGGATCAGGTTCCAATAGGTCTTGGCTTGGTTCAAGTGGGGTTGGCTCAATTTAACCCTTTTAGATCAAATTGAGCTAGGTTGGGTTAGTGTTGACCTCACTTTTGAAGTGAGTTCTCAATCTCCTCTTCTTATACTTAGGAAAATTCTAGACACTAAGACTTCCTTAATCATAAGACACTACTAGCACTTAGGTGAACACTTAACCTAAGCCTAGAGACTTAGAAGGATTAATCATAGGATTAGGCTATGCTTTAGGACATAGGGAGATCCACCTACCCTATAGCCTAAATCAAATCCATGTTCACCTTCTTAAGCCAAAACCAAACCTCAAATTTAAACCAAATCCAAATCCAAATTCCAAGTCAAATGATTGAAGCCCATGATCCAATCCAAATTCAAAACCAACCTAAGCCCTATGATTTTATCTTATAAAATTAGCTTTAGCAAAATTCAAATTAATCCAAACTCAAGTGCTTTTTTCACATATCAATTCAACTCTTCAATCAATTAATCTAACTTACAATAAAACTCAATTCCAAATCCAATTTTTCAAACCTTACAATCATACCAAAATCCTTCCTAAGCCATATGAATCAATCCCATGAGCTTAGCCAAATTTTCCTTCAAATCACTTCAAATTCAAATGATTTTTTTCCATGAATCAATCATATCTTCAATCATCTTCCTAAATATAAATCAAATCTACATTTAAATGATCAAAACTAAATCAAACTAAATCAAATCAAATCAAAATCCTTCTTAAGCCATATAAATAAATCCCATGAGCTTAGCCAAATTTGCCTTCAAATCACTTCAAATTCAAATAATTTTCTCATGAATCAATCATATCTTCAATTATCTTCCTAAATATAAATCAAATCTACATTCAAATGATCCAAACTAAATCAAACTAAAATCAAATTTCTTCCTAAGTCATATGAATCAATCCCATGAGCTTAGCCAAATTTTCCTCCAAATCACCTCAAATTTAAATGATTTTCTCATGAATCAATCACACCTTTAATTATATTCAAAAATATAAATGAAATCTACAATCATCAAGCAAGATCAAAATCAACCTAACTCAAAACCAACTTAGCCCTTTTGACTTGAAATATTCAAATGAACTAAAACCTATTTGAACCCAAACCAATTGCAATTGAATTTATATATCGATCCCAAATCTATATATAAACGCAACTAAATCAAGCTCAACCCAAAATCAACTATACCCAATTGGTTGCTTGACCCAAAGTGGCTAATTTGACCTATTTGAGCCAAGTTAATTGTACCCAAATTGGATTGAACCAAACCCACAAAACCTCCCATCATAATTGTTGATCACCCTAGGTTGATCAATTGTCATAAATTAGGTCAAACCAATTCAGCCTAGCCCTTTGACCAAACCCAATTCCTTAACCCATATAAACCCAAACTAGCTAAATTGCAACTTAAGCCAAATCCCTTGAAACCAATGATTCATACCAACCCAAAATTAATACTTGAGCATGACTTGACCTTCAATTGAGTCAAACCAAACCCAATTGGCCCTCTTGATCCAAGTTGACCTAAATTGACCTAAAAGGCCAAATAGGGTCAAATCAAAATCTAAACCAAATAGATTGCAACCAATGGCTCAAGTTCATTTCAAATTGATTATTGAATTTGACCAAAGCCTCAATTGAGCCCAATTGACCCACTAGACCCAAATGACCTTTTGAACCCAACTTGACCTAAAGGATCAAACCAACCTAAAACTAAATAAATCCAAATTAAACTCAACCAAAGCCCACAACATATTCCAAATGATCAACCAAACCCAAACCAAGTCATGACCCCAGCCAATTTGGTCAATTGGGTCAAATTGGTCAACTTGACCCATTTGACCCAAATGAACTCAAATAAACCAAAACTAAATTGAACCAAACTAATGACATCAATACACTCTAAATGATCATATGAACTTGACCCAACCCTTGGTTTGACCCAATTTGACTAATTGGTCAACTTGGCAAAACCTAACCAAATTTGACCCAAATGAATCAAATTGAGCTAAACCAAACCAAATGAACTCCAAATGACTTGAAATTTAGGCCAACCTACTTTTGACTCATTTCAAATTTGCCCAAATCAAATTCTATGCCAAATGTTCATCCTATTTTTGAGCTAAGGGTATCACATGAGAATAATCACTCATGTTAGTGGTCATTTCCATTTCTTGACTTGGCACTCTCCCATTTGGTCCACCTAAGCTCCTAAGACACCTTGTCGACCCAAAGGTGGTTGGGTCGGCCATAACTCAAGGGGTGGTGAAATTACCTCACCTCCCCCATTGGAGCATTTGAAACATCAAGGACACCCACTACTCTCCTTGGCAGCCACCTGCACACATTCACCCAATAAAACTGAGCCAACTCATCCACTCAAGGACACCCATGACCCTTTGAGGTGGCCGAATGATCACAAAGAGACAAACTAGGCTGAGCCATTCGATCAAGAGGAAGGGGGGGTATACACCCCCCCTAATTTTTACTCAAACCCACATGAATTCACTCCTAAGAGCTAGAGAACCCTAAGACGAGCCGCCAAGAGCTTCCTAGAGAGTTCCCAAGCCTCCCCAAGTTCCCCATTCTCAGTTTCCATCAAGTCAAAATAGGGCACTCCCCCATTCACTCCCATTTTCTTAAGGCTCAACCAAAGTGCAATTAACTTTGTACACACCATCCTTGGAGGTAGTCGAGCAAGAACAAATCACCTCTCATGCTCTCCGACCATCGAATGATCCAGATTAATTAAATCTTGGGTATATCTTTAGGTGTTGAATAACCTAAAGGAGTTTAATGAAATTATGATTAGTCCATATGTGTGGGAAAACCAAAAGAGTAATTAATTAAGTTTCTCAGCTTAATTAATCATTAATTATGAGCCAATTGCATTAAGCCCCTTTCCTGTCTTAGGATTATTGCTAATTTTATTTCCAATGCATGTGCATACCATGTTGGCTCATAATTGTTTGAGTAATTATGTTAAGGTGACATAAGGAAGGGTTAATTAATGAATATAATGAATATCACAACTTAATTAATCCATAAAATCAACTTAAATATTTTTCATTAAACTAAATCAATTAACAAACATAGGAATGAGTTAAGATCAACAAATCTTTCCTCACATCCTCAAATCAAATAAAAATATAAAATTAAAAATGATATTAAGAAAGCTTTGGTTTACTTTAAATAATTTTTTTGATTTGATTGTCCATAAGAATTAATTTGATTGAATGAAATCATGTGTTTATGTTTATTTATTATTTTTCAATCACGTTAAATGTTGTATGCCACTTGAAATCATCCATTCATGTTTTCAAAATAAAATAAAATAAAATGATTTTCCTTTATGTAAGCTTGCATGTGTTAAATTAATTTATAATATGTATGGCTATTATCACAAATAAATTCAAATTACTTTTAAAGCTTATAAATCAATTACATTGATTAGAGTGATAGTAGTTATGAATATATATAGGTTTGCATGTGCTTATAGCTTAGACATGTGAACTAAAGCTTTCTTTTCCTTAATTCATAGGCAGTTTTACATGTATTTGAATGTTAATAAGCATATAGTCTGGACATCCTGAGAACATGAGGCTTTAGTTAGCCCCAAGGAGGTCAATTGATTGATTTCACTTACGATTAATAGCAACACATACTTAATTGATTTCTTTTACATGTATTCATACATTAGAATTTGGATAGAACTTTACTCCACATGCATAAATGTTTCAATCAAATAAAAATACAATCTTTGCAAGATTTTTCTTTCTTTATTTATGTATACATCCATATGTATTAGAGAAAAGCAAGTGTTTAGTCTAGACATCCCAAAAATATGAGGCTTTAGGTAGCCTCATGGAGGTCATTTGATTACTTCACTTTCTTGGTTAATAATGGCATGTACTTGCTTATGTCTCTTATACATGTGTGTGTGTATTTAATTATGGAATTAGAACTCTTTTCTTTTATCAAGGATACATGCATTCTATAATCATCTATATGATTAATATGTGTTACATATAAGCTAATGCTCTCTTTCCTATGATTCATGCATATAAATTTACATGTCTTTGAAGGCGAATGGGTATATAGTTTGGACATCTCGGGAATACGAGACTTTAGTTAGCCAAAGAGGTCATTTGATTACCTCCCACAGTTAACAATGACCTATTTAATTTCATCTCTATGTATTTTGTATAATAATTTAGATTGAGCTTTAAACTAATATGATTAAAAAATTCAATTACTTAAAAGAATCTAAACTTCAAATACATATTTACATTCATCATATAAGTATGCTAAAAATATGTTACATGTATTGATACACTTAAAATTAAATCATATGCATGTTACATGTGATGGAAAGGAATGACTTAGCATGTGTTATGTGATAGTAATTCAATTAGATTAATCTTAAGATGCCTTTCACATTGGATAAAATTATTTAAAGTGAAAAACTTAGGATTGATTTAAAAGTGTAATAAGCCATTCACTAAAGAGAACTAAACCAAACATGCTTTAGAAAGTGATTTAAGGTAGGGGATGAAAGAGGACAATCCTCTTTTCTTCTCTTTATAACATTTAGTTGCTAAGTGTAATTAAATGAAACAAAAAATATATAAATTAAAATTTTCAAATCAACTAAACAACTTTAAGTGAAATCAGCCTTTCATGTTAAATTAAATCTTTTATACACTTAGAAAATACAACATTAATGCTTAGTTGAGACATACTACACAAGCCTTAACACACACCTTAGAACTAAGTCACCACTTCTAGTCCTAAGTTAGGATGGCGTATGTATCGTGTATGTTTTATTTTGTAATATATTGTTTTAGACTTGATGTTAGGGTGAATGTCTCGTAGACTGGATGTGTGGTGTTTCTGTTTGGGTGTGCGACAGAATGCAGATCTTAAGGGGTACTTATTGAAGTGATCGGGTATGACATTAAGGAATGGTGCACTATCTCGAAAGATAGAAATCACCACCCTATTATGGACCTAATCACCTAATAAGGATTCTTAAGGCATGATAGGTCTTCAAATGTACGAGAGATTTTTCCCCTACTTTACATGAAAAAAAATCGGGGTTTTATTTGTGTTTGTTGTTATGTAGGCAAACCCTCATAGTTAATTCCATCATAAGAAATGAAATCTCTTAAGAATACTCTCGATTAAAGTAGATAATTAAGTCTCCAAAGATTTCAAGGCTAGACTATCAAAGGATTGGTTGTATTTAGAAATTCAAGTGGGAAAACTCAAGGAGAAGACTTATTATTGAAGCCAAAGAGAATGAGTAGGAACTGCTCATGATACTAGAAAGCCTAGTGAGCATTCCAATCTATCATATGGTTGGGCTTTATATGTTTGAAATTGAAGAGATTGATTTTATTAAAGCTGACATTTTTGTTAGAAAGCTAAGACTTATAATCCAATAACATAAGGTTATAGAAATGCCTAAGAGGTGAGGACTTATACTTGTAGCCCCAAGGAAATAGCTACCTCGGATCCTAAATCTAGGGAGCATTAGTAAGAACCAAAGCATGACCAAAATCTAAGCAAAGATGGATATATGATTTATCTCCATAAAAGAGGGTAAACCACCCGACTCCTAGACTTACAATCACCAAGAGTGGCAGCCAGCTAACTCCTCCTATGCTTTAAAGTCATGTAGGAAAGTCATATGATTTTGCAAGATTGTTATTATTTAGAAAGAAACTAAAGTTCTTAAACCCACTCCCTAAGAGACTAGAGCATTAGTGGTATGAGTAATGACTTAATCTACAAATGCAAATCTTTTCAAATTTTATTTAATTTTTGACATTTCATTTTGACAAAGGATTTGGGATTTTGTATGCATATATGCTCATTGAATTAGATTATTAACTAAATTAGTAAGAAGGGGTATTTTCCACCACAAGGGATGCCCTCACAGGTCAAACATTATCCTATCGTGCAAGGATGTAAATCTCCTATTTTCAAGAGAGAAAGAATATGCATGCATGATGTGAAACATACAACATTCAGTTAAGGGGTTGCTCAATCTTTTAATTATCTTATTTAATGCCTAGGCTTTTATTGTGAGGTTATGAATTATTAAAAACTTTAGTTATGAGTTGTAGTTAGATATAAGATTTATTTTTCCCTAAGAGCCTAATCGCATCCAGGACACACATTAAATCATCAATCAAGTAAGAAACTAAGAAAAGGCACGCCATTTCTAATGTACAAGTTAAACATAACCTCAAATAATTTTATAACTAATGCAATAATAAAAGGTGATCGGTCGGGTCGTGTGCGTCTGACAAAGAAAAATGGGTAGCTATACTCTTATACAACTAGAATATAAAATAATAATTTACAATTTACAAATGATAAACGCTATGGGGGGTCTTCAAGTCTTCATGTCTTTATGTATCTTCCTCCTTCTTTGATTTGGTTTGCTCCACTTCAAAGGTATTGCATGGCCTCCCAGATATAGCCTTCTAGCCAATGCTCATACTTATCCCCCCATAACACTAATCCTAATTTCTAATGCAAAATCACATTAAAAATAGAAAAAGTAAATCTAACTACACCTACAAAATAAAGATTAGCTAAACATACATACAACCTAAGCAGCTATATTTATAATTTGGACTTAGCACCTACATAGAAACCAATATCCTAACTTGGATTATGCTTAGGGTTTAAGCAACCTATAAAGAGAGCATTTTATTTTTTTCAACCCTTAAGAATAATCTTTGATAGAAAATATGATTAGGCTAATCACGACTTACCATCCAGTTTATGAAACATGCACTCTAACATTCAGTCTAAAATAATAAAATATACATCAAATCATGTACCATCCTAACAAAAGGCTAAAAGTGGTGACTTAATCAATCTGTGTATATTAAGGCTTGTGTGGTATGTCTTAACTAGGCTTTAGAGTTAAGATTTTCTAAATGTAGAAAGATTTAATTTAAAGGGTGGTTTCACTTCAAGTGCTTTAATTAATTTGCAAGTTTTAATTTGTGTTTTCTTTTATTTCATGTGACTCACACTTAAAAACTAAGTGTTATAAAGAGAGAAAAGAGAATTGCTCCCTTTCATCCATACCCTAAGCCACTTTCTAAAGCATGTTAATTTGATTAAATTCTCTTTAATGAATGGCTTATTACACATTTTAAAGTAATCCCAAGTTTAGGTTCACCTTAAATGATTGCATTCAACATGAAAGGCTTCTTAAGATTAATTTGAGTGAACTACTAACACATGACATACATCAATTTATTTCTTTCTATCACATGTAGCATGCATATGACTTAACTCTAAGTATGACTATACATGCAACATAATTCTTTTAGCATGCTTTAAATGAAAGATGCATGTGTATTTTCTAGAAAATGAGATTTTCACTCATTAGCTAAATGCACATTCAAGTGTATAAAAGTTTTAAGCAAGTATTTCACCATTGTTAAACCAGGATAGTGAGGTAAAGACCTCCTTGGGGCTACTTAAAACCTTGCATCCAGAATGTCTAGAATAGATATACCCAATACTCTTAAATACACATGAATGTGCAAATGACTACAAGAATAGAAAATCATGAAAAAAAAGATCTTTAAGTTAGAAAAAAAACTCTCATTCATTAGCTAAATGCACATACAAGTGTATAAACGTTTTAAGTGGATACTTCACCATTGTTAACCAGGGGAGTGAGGTGAAGACCTCCTTATGGCTACTTAAAGCCTTGCATCCCGGAATGTCCAGACTAGATACACCCACTACTCTTAAATACATATGAATGAATAAATGACTGTAAGAATAGAAAATCATGCAAAGAAGTTTATTAAGATGGAAAGAAGATTTTCATTCATTAGCTAAATGCACATACAAGTGTATAAAAGTTTTAAGTGGATACTTCACCATTGTTAACCAAGGGAGTGAGGTAAAGACCTCTTTGGGGCTACTTAAAGCCTTGCATCCCCGGAATGTCCAGACTAGATATACCCACTACTCTTAAATAAACATGAATGTACAAATGACTACAAGAATAGAAAATCATGCAAAAAGTATAATAAGTTCAATAGAAGATTTTCATTCATTAACTAAATGCACATACAAGTGTATACATGTTTTAACTGGATACTTCACCATTATTAACTGGGGGAGTGAAGTAAAGATCTCCTTGGGGCTACTTAAAGCCTTGCATCCCCAGAATGTCTAGACTAGATATACCCACTACTCTTAAATACACATGAACATACAAATGACTACAAGAATAAAAAATCATGCAAAAAATAAGTTCATTAAGTTGGAAAAAAGATTTTCATTCATTAGCTAATTGCACATACAAGTGTATAAAAGTTTTAAGTGGATACTTCACATTGTTAACCAGGGGAGGGAGGAAAAGATCTCCTTGGGGCTACTTAAAGCCTTGCATCTCCGGAATGTCTAGACTAGATATACCCACTATTCTTAAATACGCATGAATGTACAAATGACTACAAGAATAGAAAATCATGCAAAAAATTCATTAAGTTTGAAATAAGATTTTCATTCATTAGCTAAATGCACATACAAGTGTATAAAAGTTTTAAATAGATACTTTTCCATTATTAATCACAAGAGTGAGGTAAGGACCTCCTTAGGGCTACTTAAAGCCTTGCGTCCCCGGAATGTCTAGACTAGATATACCCACTACTCTTAAATACACATGAATGTACAAATGACTACAAGAATGGAGAATCATGCAAAAGTTGTATTTTTATTTAATTGAAATATTTATGCATGTGAGCTAAAGTTCTATCTATATTATAACATAGAAATACATAAGAATGAATTCAAACAAATGTTGTGTCCTTTTCAAATGGACTATACACTTGTTAACATTCAAACTTTCTGTAAATCTATATAGACTAAATAAGGAGAACTCCATATCACCTGATCTAAGCCATAGACACATGCAAGCTTATATTTATTTATAACCATTATCACTCCAAATGTTATAGTTGATTTATAAAATTTTTTTAAAAAAAATAGATTTTGATTTAATAGTGATAATAGCCACACATATTCATATGTTAATCAACACATGCAAGCTTAACATAAAGAAATTTCATTTAAATTTAAACATTTTAAAAATATGAATGCATGAAACAACATGACACACATCATTTAATATGATTGGAAAGGAATAATAAGACATAAAATACATATTTCATTCAATCAAACTAATTCCTAAGGATAATCATATCAAATAAAAGCATTTAAGGAAAACTAAATCTTGTGAATGCCATCTTTCATTTTATGTTTTGATTTGATTTAATAAAATGAGGGAAAGTTTGTTGATCTTAACCCATTCCCATGTTTGTGGATTAATTTAGTTTAATGAAAAGTACATAAGTTGATTTTATGGGTTAATTATGTTATGATATGGATTAAACCAATTAATTAACCATTGCATGTTACCTTAAAATAACTAATTAAATAATTATGAGCCAACATGATATGCATGGAAAATAGCTTGCAATGATCCTAAGAAATGAAAGGCCTAATGCAATTAGCTCATAATTAATAATTAATTAGGTTAAGGAACTTAATTAAATACTTTTATGGTTTTCCCTGTGGGTTAACCATAATTTTCTTAAATATCTTTAGGTTATTGAACACCTAAAGATCTACCCATGAATTGATTAATTAGGTTATGATTTATTTTAGATTTTAATTAGAATCATTATTCACTTAATTAAATTTAAACTTAATTTCCACATGGGTTAACTATCCTCTAAATGAAGTAGACTTAAGAAAAAGATTAGGAAAGAGGTGACAATTTAATCCTTAAGTCTCCTCACTATTAAATAGTGACAAATGAACCCAATTAATTAATTAATTTATTGTTCATGTGATTAATTAACCCTTAATCAAGTTGAGTAATTAATGCCTAATTAGCTAATTATCCAAATTAATTAACTAATAAATCCCAAGAAAATTTGATCCTTTAGGTCAATTTGGGATAAGTTGGGTTAAGTTGACCATTTGATCAAATTGAGGTCAATTATGGCTTTGGTTAAGTTCAATAATCAATTTGGAATGAACTTAAGTCATTGGTTGTAATCAATTTGGGTTGAATTTGATTTGACCCATTTTGGCCTTTAAGTTAATTTGGGTCAACTTGATCAAATGATTTATTTGGCTTAATTGAGGGTCAAGTCATGTTCAAAAATTTATTATGGGTTGGAGTGAATCAATGGTTCCAATTGATTTGATGTATGGTGAGTTTTCTGTTTATGTTTCATTTGGGCTAAAGGTTGACTTGGTCAAAGGACCAAGTTTACTTTTATTTAATTCAAGATAATTGATCATCATCAATGATCATATGAGCTTGGATGGGATTGGTTCAATCTAGTTTTGGATTAGAACTTGGCTCAAAAAGGTCCTTTAGGCGACTTTGGGTTAAGTGGACCAAAATGGGTCAATTGGTTTGGTTTTGGCTTGATTCAAGTTTAGTTGAACTTATACATGTGCCTATGATTAAAATATAAATTCAACTAAAACTAATTTGGAGTCCAATGGATTTGGGCTCATTTGAAGTTTTCAAGTTAAAAGGGCTAACTTGGGCTTGACTTGGGTTGACTTGAGTTTGGTTTGATGATTGTAGGTTTCATTTATATTTGGATAGATGATTGAAGGAATGATTTATTCAAGACAAAATTCATTAGTTTTGACCTGATTTGGATAAGATTTGGTTAAGTCCAAGAAATTGTCTTAAAGGGTATAAATTGCATTTTGGATTGATATTGGATATGGTTTCAATTATTTGAATTTATATTTCATTTATATTTGGGAATATAAATAAAGATATAGATGATTCATGATAAAATCACTTGAGTTTGAAGTGATTTGGAAGCAAATTTGACTAAGCTCATGGAGATAGGTTAAAAGAGCTTAAGTAGGAAATTGATTTAGTTTGATTTTGTTTTGATCATTGAGATGGGGTTTTAATTTATATTTGTGAATATAAATAAATGAATATTTGATTTATTAGGAAATCAATTGATTTTGGGTTGATTTGGGTTAAGATTTGGCTAAGCTCATGGAATTCAATCATAAGGCTTTAAGGAGGATTTTGATTTTGGATTTGATTATGGGTTGCAATCATTTAGAATTGAGTTTAGATTTGAATAAATGTTTGAGAATTGATCTTTGAGAAAATCAATTGAATTAGAATTGAATTGGACTTAGCTAAGGTTAAGGCCATGGAATTCAATCATAAGGTTTATGGAGAATTCTGAGCTTGGATTTGATCATGGGATTGAATCATTTGAAGTTTGATTTGAATTGGAATTTGATAGTTTGATTGAAGGGTTGAATTGATATTTGAGAAAATCAAATGAATTAGGATTGATTTAAATTTGGTTAAGGCTAAGTCCATAGGATGAAATCAAAGGGCTTAGGAAGGGTTTTGAATTTGAGTTTGATCATGGATTTCAATCAAATGATTTAGATTTGAATTAAATTTAAGAAGGTGTACATGGGTGGGTTTAGGGGTAGGGTGGGTGATTTTCTAAGTCCCAAGGCATGGCCTAATCCTATTAACCCTTCTAAGTCTGCTTGGGTTAAGTGTTCACCTAATCACTAGAAGTGTCTTATGACTAAGAAAGTCTTAGTCAGAAGACTCTAAGTATAAAAGAGAGGTTGAGAACTCACTCCAAAGTGAGGTCAGCGAGGTTAGAAATATTAGCTTAATCATCATGTTTTTTGTGTGGGATTATGCATAAGGGGTGCTTACAATAAACATGAAAGCTATCTTTGTAGGTTGCTTAAACTCCTAAATATATCTAAGTTAGGATATGTGGGCTTGGTTTCTCATGTGCAGGTGCTAAGTCCAAATTATAAATATAACTGTTTGGAAATGTATGCATGCTTATCTAACCTTTATTTCACATGTGTAGTTAGATTTACTTTTTCTACTTTTAATGTAATTTTTCATTAGGAATTAGGATTAGTGCTATGGGGGTTTAGGATGAGCGTTGGCTAGAAGGCTTCATCCTGGGGTGCCATGTGATGCCTTGAAACCTACCAAATCGAAGAAGCAAGGAGGAAAGAAATGAAGACATGATGAATGAAGAAAGAATACCCCCCATAGCATTTATAAATTGTAATTATTATTTTGTAATTTTGGGTTATATAAGGGTATTTTACCCATATTTTCTTTCGGGTTATGGTGGTACTTTTCATCGACCTTTTCTTTTGTGTTAGTTTTTTTTAAATGTTTGATGATTTCTTTAGTTTGTGCATTAGAAATGACATGTTTTTCATAGTTTTTTATGAATAATTCTTTAATGTGTGGCCCAAATGCTATTAGGCTCTTAAGATAAAATTTTTTTTTTCTACCCAAGTAATCACTCATAACTAAAATTTTCTAATACTCATAACCTCACCATAAAGCCTAGGCATTAAATAAGATATTTAATAGATTTAGCAACCCCTCAGCCTAATATTGTATGTCTCAAATCATGCATGCATATTTCTTCTTCCTTGAAATTAGGAGATCTCCATCCTTGCATGATAGGGGAATGCTTTACCTGTGAGGGCATCCCTTGTGGTGGAGAACACCCTCATCTCATTTATTTGGCCAATAATTTATTTCATCATGAATTTAGACATATAAAAATTCTAAAGCCTTTGTCAAAATGAAGTGTCAACATTTAAATAAAAATATAAAAATATTTTTGCATTAGATTAATTCACTATTCATACCACTCATGCTCTAGTCTCTTAGGGAGTGGGTTTAAGGACTTGTCTCTTTTCTAAATAAATAACAGCCTAAAATCTTGCAATTTCATATGATCAGACCACATGGATTTGAATCGTAGGAAGAGTTAGCTGGTGGCTACTCAGGCGTTGTAAGCCATTAAGCGGTTTATCCTTACTTGTGGAGGTAAACCATCTTTTCTTATATTTATATTTTTTTAACTTATGCTAAAGTTCCCAGATTTAGGATCAAAATTACTATTTCCTTCTGCATAAACCTCACCTTTTAGGTATTTTCATAATCTTGTGCTGTTGGATTATAAGCCCTAGCAATTTAATAATATTCCAACTCAAAACATATAAATCTCTTTAATTTTAAACATAAAAGCCCAATCATAGGATATATTAGAATGCTCACAGGATTCTAGTATGAATTCCTACTCATCTCCTTTGGCTTCCAAAATAAGTCTCTATTTGATATATATTGATTTTCCAATATATTTCAATCCTTTGATAGTCTAACCTTAAAATCTTTGGAGACCCTAATTGTCTACTTTAATCAAGAGTATTCCTAAGGAATTCACCTTCCTTAGGATGTAATTAACTATGGAGGATTACCTTCATAGGAAACTTTAGAAACCAATTTAATATAAACCCTACTTTATTCATCTATGTAAAGTAGGGGAAAAATCTCTGATATATTTGATGACTCATCATGCCTTAGGAGTCCTTATTAGGTGATTAGGTCCATTTAAGGGTGATGCCTCTATCTTTTAGAATAGTACATACCTCAATGTTGCACGATCACTTCAAGTACCCCTATGATCTCGTTGTGCCCCATACATCCAAAAATAAACACCACAAATTTTTTGTGGCGACACCACAGGGATTATTCTCTCACCATCTTTAGTAGACAATTTATCCAAGCATCGATAGTGGACTTATATTTTATATAAGCGGTATCTTTCTTTCTATTGACACTTAACTTAATTCACCTTTAAGCAAAGCAACATCCTTTAGGTTTTAGGACCTCACTGTAGGTCTTGAAATCTATTGGGTCCCCAATAGGTAAAAATAAATTAACTAATGAAAGGAGATGAGTGTTTATTTTTTGTTGATGTTATTAAGTGGTTTGTGTGAGGGACATCACCTGATCCATATGTACTTATTAGGGTGATGGGTATGACATTAAGAATAGTATACTATCTCTAGAGATATAAGTCACTACCTTATAATCACTAAAGGACTCTCGATAGGTCTTCAAAGATACCATAGATTTTTTCTTCTACTTTATATGGAAAAGTAAAGTAGGGTTTATTTTAAATCGGGTTCATTAAGTTCCCTATGGAAAATCCCCATAGTTAATTACATCTAAGGAATGAAATTCTTTAGGAGTACTCTTGATTAAGGTAAAGTTGTCTCTAAAGATTTCAAAGATGGACTATCAATAAATTAGTTATTTTTAGAAAATCAAATGGGATTGAGCAAAGGATATTATAAACCAAATAAAGATGAGTAGGGGATGCTCGTGATATTAGGAAGCCTAGTGAGCATCCCAAACTATTCTATGGTTGGGCTTTATATTTTTGAAATTTGAATAGGATTATGTGTTTGAGTTGAATTTTTATTAGAAATTTAGGGCCTATAATACCACAAATACAAGATCGTGAAAATGCCTTAGAGGTGAGGATTTATGCTTGTAGCCCACAATGAAAAATAACAACCTCAGATCCTAAATCTAGGGAGCTTTGGTGAGGGCCAAATCATGACCTAAATCTAAGGTGAAAAATGGGTATATAATTTATCTCCACAAGAGTGAATAAATCACCCGACTGTTAGACTTACAACCGTTTAGGGGTGGATGCCAGCTAACTCCTATAATTTTAAATGCATGTAGGCAAGTCTTATGCTTTGCAAGATAGCGAAGCTATTATTTATTTAGAAAGGAGACAAAGTCCTTAAACACACTCCCTTAGAGACTAGATAATGAAGGGCATGAATAAATGACTTAATCTAATGCAAATTTTGCTAAGTTTTACTTTTAATTTTTGGACATTTTTATTTGACACAGGCTGTGGAATTTCATATGCCTAATGGATGAGAAAATTAGTTATGAGCCAAAATCAGAAATAAGGATGTGTTTCCTCCATGGCAAGGCCAAGCCATTTTCTCGGCAAAGGTGGAAGCCCTCCATTAGCAAGGCTGAGCAATATGATTTGTATGATGTGAGACATACAAACATCCAGTAAGGGGTTGCTAAATCTTTTATTATCTTGATTTATGTCCTAGGCTTTAGGTGAGGTTATGAGTTGTTTAATTTAATTTTGAGTTGAATAATTGGATAGAAATTTTATTTTTCCTTAAGAACTAATCGCATCCATACAATTCAACAACCATCAAGCAATTAAGAAACTAGAAAAATCATATCTGCATAATCATAAACAAAAAATCAATCAATTTATAAAATTAGCATAAAAGAATAAGAGGTCGATATGTTGGGTTCCACATAACTAAAAGAAATGTGGTTCAGAGATCTACCCTTATACAACCCTGAATTACAAATGAATGACTACAATTAAAAGGAATTCATGTTATGGGGGGTCGTCATCCTTCGTTCTTTGTTCTTCATTTCTTCCTTTCTTCATTTCTTTCTTTCTTCATTTCTTTCTTTCTTTTAATTTGACTTGGGATGTAGTTTGGTCTAAGGCTTCACATGGTATATACGACATGGTCTTATAACTAATGTTCACCTTAATTTCCCCATAACATTCATTCCAAACTTCAATTGCAAAATTTACATCAAAAAGGAAAAGATAAATCTAACTAAACCTGCAAAATAGAGATTAGCTAAACATCTCATAGAACCCAAGCAGTTATATGAATAATTTGGACTTAACACCCCACACATGAGTAGCCAAGTCCACCTTTCCTAATTTGGGTTATGCTTGTATAAGCAACACAAAAAAGCATTTATATTTTATTACTAGCATAATCCCCTACAGAAAGCATGATTAGGCTAATATCAGCCTAACACTTAGACTACACACATGCACCCTAACATCTAGTCTAAAAAAATATTATGTCACAAAACAAAATCAAGCATCAAAACATGCACCTCCCTAACATAGAGCTAGAAATGGTGACTTAGCCTAATGTGTGTGCCATTTAAGGCTTGTGTGGCATGTCTTAGCTAGGCTTTAAGGTTGAAATTTTTTAAGTGTGAAAGGTTCAATTTAGAGGGTGGTTTCATTTCAAGTGATTTAGTTGATTTGTCACCTTTAATTGGTGATTTGATTTGGTTTGAATGAACCTACACTTAGTTACTAAGTGTTGTGAAGAAGAAAAGAGAAGAGAACTTCTCTTTCATCCCTAAAATATTTCTAAGGTAGATTGATTGATGAATTTCCTTTAGTGAAAGTTTTATTATGTGTTTTAGTTAACCCTAAGTTTATATTTGCTATGAATAGTTCTATTTAATAAGAAAGGCATCTTAGGATTAGCTAAGGTGTACTACTACCACATGACACACAATCATTTATTTCTTTCCACCATGTATACCATGCATATGAATAATCATAAACATATCTATACATGTAATGCAAACTTTAGCACACTTTGATGATGAATGCTAATAAATATCATTTGAAAATTTGGATATTCCATTGATGCATGTCTTTATTATGTAGAAAAGGGGGAGTTTTTTTATCCATTAACAAAATGCACATTCACATGTATAAAAGTTATAAGTGAGTATGGTGCCATTGGTTTCTACATAAAGTATAAGATAAGACCTAAGCCTACTTAATTTAGCCAGGATGTTGTAATATATCACTTTTCTTAAATACATGTAGATATGAAAAGAAACAAATGGATGAAGAATCATGCAAAAGATTATGTTTGATTTGGTTGTATAATTTACATGTATAAATCTGAGGATCCTTCTTAACTCATAACATAGAAATGCATAGGAATAAATTTAAGTAAGTGTTGTGTTCTTTTAAAATGAACTATACACTTGCAAATCTATTCAAATCCATGTTAAGGAAGAAAAATAACATAAAACACATCGATGCTTGTAATCACATGCAAGCTTATAAGTACTTATAAGTAGCATCACTTCATTCATAATCTTTAATTTATAAGTTTTGGAAATATTTTTTGGTTTAATAGTGCTAATAGCCACTCATATTCTTAATTTTAACCAACACATGCAATTTGACATAAAGGAAAACATTTTATTTAATTGATTTCTTTTTTCAAAAGAAATGAATGCATGATTTCATATGGCAAACAAAATTTAGCAAGCTTGGAAAGAAATAAAGGGATGTAAGCACATGACTTCATTCACCCGAATTACTTCTAAGGACAATCATATAAAATAAGATTATTTAACATGAATCAAAATTCTTTAAGGAGATTTTTTTTTATTTTTGAATTTGATTTGACTTAGGATATGGTCCTAATTTTTTCATGTGAATTAGTTTAGTTTAATTTTAAAATAATTAGGTTGACTTTATGTTTTTTTAGGTTAAGGTATGAATTAAATCCATTAATTACCCTTATATACCACTTTAACATAATTATTCAAGTAAGTAATTATATGATATGCAACCACATAGAATTTAATTCAGTAAATGCATCTAAGAAATAAAGGGGCCTAACGCAATTGGCTCATAATTATTGATTAATTAAGCTAAAGGGTTTAATTAAGTACTTTCATAACCATCTTACACATGTAGTTTGATTATAATTTCCTTTGAAGTCTCTTAGGTTATTTAACACCTAAGAATCTACCCAAGATTAAGTGATTAAGTTCTGGAATGATTTGGTTTTGAATATGATCAATTGAACTAGTTAATGAAGTGATTAAGTCATTAATTAATTTGTAAATTAATTAAGTGTTTATCCAAATGAAATAAACTTAGGGAAAAGATTGGAAAAATGATCTTAATCTCATTCCCTAAGTCCATTCCTTCATGATGATTAGTAATCTTAATTAATGAATTTATTAATGTTCAATAGGTTAATTAATTAGTTAATTAATTAAGAAATTGATTAGGGATGAAACAAGCAATTACCCTAATTAATCTAACAATAATTCTAAGAAAATTATGGGAGGCAGAGATCATCCCACTAATCAACCTTAGGAAGTTTGGAATTAATTGCTAAAGTAATTAAGGAGTAATTAACCTAATTATATTTCTAATAAAACCCAAATTGAGTGAAAATTTCTATTCAAAATTAATTAATTTTAATTTTTTATTATTCTTGTCTGAATTATCTTTAAAATAAACTTGAGTTTGTATTTTTTGATTTTTCTATAATTAGTTATGAATTTTGGAAGTTTTGGCATTAAAATCAAATTAATTAGGCTTAATTAACCCCTAATCTCGTTGAGCCACATGGCGGCTGACGCAGCACGCTTTCCACGTGGTGTGATGGGATAGGTTATTTAAGTTATCACATCTATTTATTGAATTGCGTGGCGCTTTCTCCGCAGACGTCGATCAAGATTAAACGATCGAGATTAACCCTGTAATTTAGGATTAATTTAATGGGGATCTATCATGATCTAATCATAGTCATCCATTCCAATCATGTGGAACGGACGGCGTGTGATCCTTCTCCTTCGCGAGCGATGAAAGATGAACATCGTTCGTCTCTCCCCATTTAATTTGAGCTCACCCGAGCTCAAATTGGGATCAAAATGATCCCACACCTTGAAGGAGAGGGGATGCACATCCAATAGTCAAGATTCAATGGGGTGACAATTTTCTTCAAAAAAGACTAAGAAAAATTTCATAAGGCTACGATTTCAAGTAATTACCTCATCGGAGGCTATCACCGGTGCTTCGAATGGATGAGGTAACTTCATCTAACAGAGATGAAGCCCTATTAAAGGAATTGGATCTTGGTTTGGAGTGGATTGCTCAGTTGATCAAGCTCCCCTTCAATGGTGATCGACCTTGATCAAGGTGATGCTTCCCGTGACTTGGAAACTTGGGAAACAACTTGGTTGAGCTCGACAAAGCCCACTGATGGTGTGTACAAATTTAATTCAGTTTGATGGAGAATTGAGTGAGTTGGGATTTAGATTGACCTCCCCTATGTTGTCTTTGAGAAAACCTGAGAAGCAAAAATGGGGTAGCTCAGGAATGGTTTGCAAAGGCAAGGATAAGCTTCGCTTCAACCTCCTTGGCTCTGTCGAAATCATTGCTTATGGTTTGAGTGGGAATGAGGGGGAGTATATCTACCCATCCTTAGATCGAATGGTGGAAGGCTGAAATGTCATTTTTATCAATGGGTGAGATTGGGTTCAAAGTTTGAGTTGCAAAACACCCCATGTGGGTCATTTTAGGTAGAGGAGTGGAGGAGAGTGAGTGCCCATGTGCTAGGTGAGTGCATTTGGTGATCCAAGTGCTCAATTTCTATTGGAGGGGTCAGTTTGTCCTTGGCTTGAGTCATGGCTGACCCAAGCTCATTAGGTCATGTTCACCACCCTCCTTAGTGTCCAAGTGGAGCACTAGAAGGATGCCAAGTGACCTTGAGAAAGAATTGACTAAATTCTAAGTGAATTTGGCCATAGGATACCCTTTGACCTAATGGAAAAGTGGTCATTTGGCCATGATTTTGATTTGGGCAGATTTGAAATGATTCAAAAATGGGTTGGGACAAATTTCAAGTAATTTGGAGTTCATTTGGTTTGAATTAGTTCAATTTGACCCATTTAGGTCAAGTTGGGTCAAATTGGGTTAGGTTGACCAATTTTTAAAATTGGGTCAAACCATGGGTTAGGTCAAGTTCAAATGATCATTTGGAGTCTATGGGTATTATTGGTTTAGTTCAATTTGGTCTAGATTTGGTTTTGGTTCATTTAGGTTTATTTAGGTCAAATGGGTCAAGTAGACCAATTTGACCCATTTGACCTAATTGGGATAAGTCATGAGTTGGTTTAGACTTGGTTGATCATTTGAAATGTATTGCAAGCTTTGGTTTCAATTAATTTTGATTTGGTTTGATTTCAAGTTGATTTGACCTTTTAGGTCCAATTGGGTTCATGATCAATTAGCTAGGTTGGGTCCAATTGGTCAATTAAAGCTTTGATTAAGTTCAACAATCAATTTAGAATGAATTTGACCCATTAGTTGCAATTAATTTAGCTTAGAATAAGATTTGACCCATTTTGACTTTTTAGGTCAATTTGGGTCAACTTAGGTCAAGTGGTCAATTGGAGCTTAGTTGGCTCAATTGATGGATTGGTCAAGTTCAATCATTGATTATGCATTGGTTTAGATCAATGGTCTCAATCAATTTGGCCTATAGTGAATTTTGGCTAGTTTGGGTTTCATTTGGGCTAAGTGTTGACTTGGTCAAAGGCTAGGTTTGACTTGGTTTTACCCAATTTGAGTGATTGATCATCCTTGGATGATTGTTGATCATAATGTGAGGCCTAGGTGGGCTTAGTTTAATCCAATTTGGGTTAAATTAGAACTTGGCTCAAAAAGGTGCTTTAGTTCACTTTGGGTCAAGTGAGCCTAAATGGGTCAATTGGCTTGATCAAGGCTTGATTTAGGTTTGGTTAAACTCACATATGGACTTATGGTAGAAATATAAATCCAATTGCAAGTGATTTGGAGTCAAATGGGTTTTGATTCATTTGACAATTTCAAGTCAAAAGGGTGAACATAGGTTTAACTTGGGTTAGTTTGATTTTGATTTGGTAATTGTAGTTTATGTTTATATTTGGGCATGTGATTGAAGGAATGATTGTTTAAAAAGAAAATCCAAAGGTTTGGATTGATTTGAGAATGATTTGGCTAAATTCAATAATTTTACTTGAAAGAGTATAAGTAAGATTTAAGTTGGATTTGGATTTGAGTTTTGAATTTAGTTTTGGTTATTTGAATTTATATTTCATTTATATTTGTGAATATAAATGAAAATATAAATGGGTTATGAGAAAATCTTTTGAGTTTGGAGTGATTTAGATTTGGCTTGAGCTAAGTTCAAGGATTTGAGTTGAAAAAGTATAAGTTGGATTCTGGGTTATACTTGGATTTTGAATTTTGAATTGATTTTTGGGTTTGAATTTGAAGTTTGAATAGAATTATTGAGAAAATTAATTGAGTTGGAATTGATTTAACACTTTATTTTAATTTTTTTAAAAAAGGGAAGCAAGGATTGAGTTTAAGCTATAGGGTAGGAAAGTCTTCCTAATACCCCTAAGGCACAACCTATTCTTATGGCTAACTCTTCTAAGTCTCTAGGGTTAGGTTAAGTGTTCACCTAATCACTAGAAGTGTCTTAAGACTAAGGAACTCTTAGTGTTTAGAGGTGTCCTATGTCTGAGATGGAGAAGTTGAGAGCTCACTCAAAAAGTGAGGTCAACAATGACTAAATTTAGAATCTCTTTACCACTAGCTTGGTGAGGCAAGGTTCATCCCATGTTCAAGAAAGTTCCAATAAAATTTAAACTAAACATATAAAGTCTTTTGCAAAATTTCCAAAAGCACTCTTTCTAAATAAAATTATTTTGAAATGAACTTCACATAATATAAGGTTTGCAAAATATAAAACTTTCAAGTCTCTTCTTAAATAATAAAGACAATCAAGCCTCATTTAACTTACTTAAATTTGTTAAATGAGGGCCCTTTTCAAAAATCAAAATCAAATATGCATCATCAAAAATCCTTTTTTAATGAATTTTCAAAAGCACAATTTTCAAATCAAAATCAATCAATCAGCTAACTCCATTTAACATACCCAAATTTATTAAATGAGAGTTCTTCAAAATATTCCAAACACATTTTTCAAAAATTAAGCAACTCCACTTAACATACCTAAATTTGTTAAATAGAGTTCCATTTTAAAATCAAAATAAAATAAAAAATCAACATACCATTAAACCTCACTTAATATACCCAAATTTGTTCAGTGAGAGTTCTCTCTTTTCAAAAGCAAACATCTACACAAAATCAAAACATATTTGAGCTCTATTTGACATACCCAAATTTGTCAAATGAGAGTTCCATTTTGGAAAATCAAAATAAATTGAATTCTATTTAATATAGCTAAATTTATTAAATAGGTTTCCCTTTTTGCAAAATCATGAAAATCAAAGCATATTTGAATTCCATTTGACATACCCAAATTTGTTAAATAGAAATTCCATCATCAAATAGCACATAAAACAAATTAAACTCTATTTAACATACCCACATTTGTTAATTAAGAGTTTCCCTTTTTCAAATCAAAACAAAATATCAAACACACTTGAACCTTACTTAACATACCAAAATTTGTTAAGGGTTTCATTTTCAAAACAAAATATGAAGCACACTTGAATCCTACTTAACATACCTAAATTTGTAAAGGGATGGTTTCACTTTTCAAAAAAAAAAATATCAGACACATTTGGGCATTACTTAGCATTCCTAAATTTGTTAAGTAAAGATCCCATTTTTAAAATAAAATAAAACAAATCAAACATATGACAAACATCATCACAAACAAAAATGCTTCCAAAAATTATTTTCAAACAGACATTTGAATCTCATTTAGCATACCTAAATTTGCTAAGTGAGGATTCCAAAATCAAATTTTAAACAAAGGATAAAAAAAACAAATTCATCTCCGAAGTCTCTCCAAATGAACAAACCCCATTCAACATACCCAAATTTGTTGGATATGAGTTCCAAATCAAAATCAAATTCTATGGTAAAGTCTCTCCTTAAATATAAAAATCTCTCTAATTCAATGAACCCCACTTAGTATGACTAAATTTGTTAAGTGTGGGTTCAAATTCCAAAATCAAGAATCAATGATTAGAGGTACCTATTAAAGCAAGGGTCTGATTCAATTCTATTTTTAACAAATACAAAGATAGCATGTCAGTCCTTCATTCTCTTCTTCAATTAGTTTTTACCATGTCTACTGGAAAGATGATCTTTTTCTTCACCTCTGGTGTTGATTTGGCCTTGGAACAGGCCATACTCACCAAAATCACCATGCACGTCATTCAGTTTGGGCATGGATTCGAGGCTATCCAAGTCACCTGTGAGGGGCCAGCCCTCACGATAGAGAGGAGGTGGTAGAAGCCACTCCTTCATTTTGATACCCCATCAAATTCTGAGTTTCCCTCGCTAAAGAGGAAGGCCATTGAGGTTCCCACAGTGGTTATTAGTTATTTTTTGGTTTAGGTCTGGTGCGTTATTACGTGCCCATAATTTGTCATTTATGCCCCCATTGTAGTCCTAGCAAGGGCTAGCATCTCCTCACTGGTTTCTCCTATTCTAAAGGGGAAGGCTATCTTGGCCTCCGAGATAGTCTCACCTACCTTTGAGATAGGTTCTAGTTCTTATTCTCCTTTGCTCAGTAGGATGCAACCATGCAATAAGAATAGGAAGATCAAGTTGCATTATGAGCGTGAGGTCAGGCAGGTCGATGAGGCCTCTCATGTTACTGACGAGGGTTCCCCTCGTGAGACCTCTCCACTCTTATGTGGTAACAAGTTTCACCTCCTCTAAGTTTTAGATGGAGAGGAAGACTATAGGAGGATTGTTGTATTGCCTCCACCACTAGCATAGTTTGAGGTACCAACTAGGGAGAGGAGGAAACCCTATGTTGGTCTACGATAAGTTCTTTGCCAGGTTGGCAGATCCCATAGATGCTTAGAGTCTGGTATATTATTTGATTTGAGGACTCTGATCCCTAACAGTGTGAGGGATCAAATATGTAGAGAGAAAGCCTCAGAGGCTAGAGTTATAGCCCAAACAGGGATGAGAAGAGAAGAAGGTATGCCAGACAGTCGTCGACCTTAACATTGATGTATTTCCCGATCAATGGGCTACCTGAACCAATCATACTGACAAAAAATAGTCCTCACAGACACAACTAGCAGTAGTAGGAGAGCTCTGATAGAGAGGCAATCATTGTCTCCACCATTACACCGCTCCACTCATCGCCCATCATCACCTATCCAAGTCCCTCCTTCCACAGTCCCCACCAAAGTACAGAAACCTACATTGGAGAGAGGACATCTCCATAGGTGATCCGGCTATGACCTAAGGATCCCACTTCACCTGCTCTACTTATTGAGGTGAGGTTGAGCTCTCTCATTTGACCTTCCACTTCAACAGTGGTGAAGAAGGAGTGGCGACCCAAAAGCATCATAGTTTCTCCACCATCACAGTGAGCAGCTGAGGAAGTAGGGATACTAGTGCAGTCCCCATGGAACTTGATCCCCTTTGGGAGTGGACTCCATCAGTAGGTAGTGTCCAGTATATAGATACAGATGAGCACAGTCTTATAGTCAACTGTCAGCGGGTGTTTGTACCAGTTCATCCAGGTAGTGTATGAGATCATTCACTAAATGATATCTTAGAAGACTACTTTACGAGAAGAAATAACTTTTGGGAGTGATTATTTAGATCAAGAAAAGGGTAGCATAGATTTTGACCCTAATGAGGATGACCTATTTGAGGATTCAATAGAAATCCACATGGTCGATACTCGAGGATCCCTCCATAAAGACCATCAAAGTCAGGAAGGTGTTGTGATCGAGGAAGGTGACACCTCTCTCTCTATCCAGCACCATCTTTAGTAGCTTAGGAAGAAGGATGAGTAGATCAACAGGATAGAGAGGAGGGTTGAGGGTTTGTTAGTAGTAGTTCAAGCACTCTAAAACCAAGCTCTGGTTTTGTAGCCCAGTCCCATGGAAGCCGATTGCCCGAGCTCTTACATGTCTTGGATCTTTCTAAGAGCACCTCTCCCATGGATTAGGATAGTGGTAGTTTGCATAGGAAGGTCATTGACAGCATCTTCATGCATGAGAAAGACATTAAGCATATGGTGTAGCATCAAGTCAAAGAAGCATTGGCACAAGCCCGGGGGAGCTCATCCATTCCAAAGGGTAGACCTTACTTGGAGAAATTTGATATAGTCCAATACCCCAAGGGGTTCGTGCCACCATCCTTCAAAAGTTTTGATGATAGTGGGAACTCATAATAGCATATGGAACATTTCAGAGCCAACTGTTGCAACGGCAGTGTTAGTGACGCACTTCTCTTCCATCTCTTCATTAACAGTCTATCAGGTCTTGTATTTGATTAGTACGTTGAACCATCCAACATTGGTGAAGACTTTTGCTAAGTTGGAGCAACTCTTTATCAATAGATTTGTTGGAGCCCAGCAGAGGGTAACTGTGCGTGACCTCGTGTAGCGAAATAAAATCCCATTGAGTCCTTTGTTGATTACATTCTCAGGTGATGTAACAAGAGTATCAAATGCAAACCATAGTTGTCCAAATAGCATGCCATTAGAATTCTTCTTAAGAATATTCATGGCCCATTTGCTTTCATGCTCAAGAGATTTACAATCAATACCTTTGAGAAATTAATCAACAAGATGATCAATCTATAAGAGGAAGCCAAATAGTTACCTTTCTAAGACCAATCATCTAAACCCAAGCCACAGAAAGTGTTTGAGAAGAGGTCAGGGATAGTTATGTTGTGACAGAGAAGCGGGAGTTCAATTTGAGACACCATGACAACCCCTTTCCTATTCCACCACCTTAGCCATCATACTAGTACTACCATAGTGGCATCACCACCTCCGGTAGTACACTCAGTGAGGGTATTCATATCCTGTAGGGCTAATATCCATCTACTCTTCTAGATAATTTAAACAAGCCATATTCATTCAAGAGGGAGGTAGTTAAGAAGATCTTTAGAATCTCTTAAAGAAACTTGATTTCCAGCTACTAGAGCCTAAGAGGCTAGAAGAAATTGGCAAGTGTGATGATCCTAACTTTTGCCTCTATCACCATATGTTAGGTCATGTCTTAGAGGATTGCATCACCTTCAAAGATTGGCTTGAGCATTGCTACAAGTCAGGCACCATTATTATCCCTAAGGAATACTTGTTGGAACAACCATCTAGTTCTATTAGAGTAATATTTGGGGATACATGTGATCCTCTTAAGATAAAAGAAGATAGGGATATCTCCTTATCTGAAACCTCTAAAAAGATCATCTCAAAGATTAAGAAACTTTTCTTCCATGTTCCTGAGGTAGCTCAAACTTCGAACACCAAGGAAGGTTTGTAAGTTTCCAAAGATAACTCGAGGAGGGTGGGAGCACAGCAGCAACAACAGTAGTCCACACTTGCTCGGGATAGCTAAGTAGCACAACCACTGTTCCAGTCCAACATTCCTTCCACAGTTACAGCTACTACCACTTCATCTAGCTTTTTTTCAACTAGTAGAAACATTGTATCTATGGATGAGGGAATTAAACCCCTCACTCTACTTACTTTACTTGATTTCTATCATGTACCTCCACCTAGAAAGAAATGTTTCATGAGAAGAAATGAAATTCTACTAATGTATCCAGTCTATGTGAAAGCGGTTAGGCTTAGTTGAAAACTAACTCACTTTCCTTACAAAACATTGAGAGCTTGATAGTTAAGAAATCCCCTAGAACATCCATAGATGTGAAGACTCAGAGGTTCTTCTTGGGTGCATCATCCTCAAGTCAAGAAGTTAATGTAGAACTCGAGGATGATTCATATAAAGATTTAATAGAATTACCTTTTGATTGGTACTCATCGTGTGTTTTAAATTTAACAAATAAAGAATTGATTCTACATGTTTAGTCTAAACATAGACTACTTAGGGTTATGAATGATAAAGGCGGAACATTTTGATCGAGGATTAATTGAATAGTGGATCCGGTGATGATGATGATGATCACTTCTAGTCACCAATCATTTGGAATCTAAGATTCTTTTCAAATCACATTAACTCATAGAAAGTGTGCTTAGAAACTTGATGAGGATGATTTTGAAGTCAAAGATGCAGAGTTCAAGAGAGATCAAGTCAACCATCGATGAGCTCAAAGAAATCAATTTGGGATTGAAGACAATCGTTGAGATACATCGTTCCTTATTTGAAACCAATGACAGTGATACTAGCGAGTTTATTGCTATGAGTTATAAAGAGATAGTTTATCTCATGTAGTCCGCATAGAGCATCCTAAGCATATATAGGATGCAATTAGACATTAAATAGTAGACCATTTAGAAGTCAAGAAATTGATCGATCTTTGGTTTCATCAGAAGAAAAAAATACTCTTCCGGAGTCATCTCAATCAAGAAGAAGAATGGCCAAATTCATATATGCATCAATTTTAGAGACTTAAATAAGGTATGCCCAAAAGATGAATTTCCACCCAATACCAAAACTGATCATAAACATTACCTCATCTCATGCAGTCTTCTCCTTCATGGATGGCTCATATGGATATAACCAAATAAAGATGGCTCATAAAGATGAGAAAAATACTACTTTTTGAACCTCGATATATATTTATAAGGTCCTTTGGTTAAAATACCAATGCTACATACCAGTAGAATTAAATCTTTGATGAACTCATTCACCATCAACTTGAATGTTATGTCGATGATCTCGTAGTAAAAAGTAAAGAAAAGAAAGACCATCTCTTTGACTTAAGAGCAATTTTCAATTGGTTAAAATAATTTAACTTCAAAATGAACCCCCTGAAGTGTTCATTCAGAGTAGCTTCAGGAAAATTTCTTGGGTTTGTTGTTTCACACCATGGAATCAAAATCAATTAGAAAGGTAGAATAATATTAAATACAAAAATTTAACTCAACTCAAGCCATTTTAAGGGCGGTTGGCTTATCTCAGATGCTTTATATCCAACCAATCAAGAAGATGCCAACCATTCTCAGCACTTATCAAAAAGGATGCCAAGTTCAAGTGGGATAATAAGTACTAACATGCCTTGACACTATGATGATCTTTGATTCAGTCTATCCCATCATTCATATTGTACACTACTGCATTAGATGACTCCCTTGGCACATTGTTGGCTCAAACCATTGATGAAGGGAAGGAAAATATGCTCTACCGCCTCAGCTATCATCTAATCCCTACTAAAGTAAACTATCCACCCATTGAGAAGCATTGCCTAGCTTTAATCATTGCATCCCAAAATCTACGGCATTACATGCTTTCTAAAGAACTTGATCTAGGATCAATCCTTTGAATATCTCAAACGTTGACATTATCTAGATGATTGGCACAATCCCATGATTTTATTGCAATTTGGCATTACTTTCATACCCCTCCGTGCGGTGAAAAGATAAGCACTAGCGGATTTCTTAGCGACACCCCTTTGCTCTTGGTGACCTCCCAATGAATAAATCATGAACTTAGGGGGCACTAGCATTCACAACTAGGAGATGTACTTTGATGGTGTGGCTTCCTCTCAAAGATGAGAAGAACCAAAATCTACTATCCCAAGAAAGGTAGTAGTTCTCTTCAATCTAGATGTGATGAGATTCTCATATATCTATCAATCCTTGCACCAACATAAAAGCCAAATATGAGGCTTTGATTGTTGGGATGGAATACATTACTCAGTATCGACATCTTCATCTTTGGGGATTCTTATGGTTATCAATCAAATTGATGGGTTCTAAGTTTTAAAGCTAGCTCCATCACAACCATATATGGAGTTATTGGCCCAAATCCCAAAGGTTACTATTTAAAGATTCCTCAGGGGAAAAATATAGCGATGCTTTAGCCAAACTTGCCAAGGATTTGGCATGTCTAGAAAAGTCCATATCAATAATGATCTAAAATAGCAAGTCTTATCCCTTATTGATACTGAACTCATCGAGAAAAACTCTCTGGAAGGGGAGGTTTCCATTGCCAAAAAGGGCAAGGAGTTGGATTGGAGACAACCATTCATGGATTACCTAAATAGACTACCTCAGAAGTCTCAATCTCATCGATGAAGCATAGTACTTTTCTCAAGCAAATGGCATCTTGATTTTAAGATGTGGTTATGCTATTTGGATATTCTCAAAGTCCATAAGATGCCAAGATTATATGGAGCTTTAAGATGAAAACCAAGATCAAGAGGCGGATACTGCCATTATCACATTGCATGGACATGAGGCGATACAAGTGTCAAGTACTGGGTCCCACCCACTTTCATCCTACATTGGCCTCATGGCCATTGAGTGTTATAACATAGTACTTGCCTCTTCAAGGTCATTGGTTCACTAGCAAACTAGTTTTCCAAATGGGAGGAGGTGATTACTTAGAGGTCATAGCTCAACATGTGCTCCAATTTGTTGAACTATATTGTATATAGGTTTGGGTGCCTTGATGAATTATATTGATATAATTTTACATTCAAGTACCAAGATTAATAACTTTGCTTGGGGCAACATAGATTGGATATATTCTATCTATCCAAAGAAAATGGATCAGGAGAAGTCTTCAAGAAAACTCTCATCCAAATATAAAAGAAAATACTCAACAACAATAATTGACAATAGCATTAGTTGAAGCCCAAAGCTCATGACTCCAACTATTCTTTTCTCCTTAGTGTATAGGTTCAAAGTCGTTCTACCATTAGAAGTCCAACTCCCATCACTAAGGATAGTTGTGGGTAGCAAGATCACAATGGAAAAGAATGCCAAGTTGTAGTTAGAAGAGCTCGAAGGTTTGGAGGATGACTCATGCTAGAACCTGGAACCAAGCCAAAATGATTCAAGCTCCAAGTTGGTCCACAGTGTTTTTCAAGTAGAGAGCTTATTTTTTAGTTGAGACCAATTGTTGCCCTATCGTAAGATGGGAGGCAAGTTTGAACCAACATGGGAAGATCCTTTTGCCATAAAAAGGCCTACCAAGGAGGATCATATCAACTCATCAACCATATAGGAGAATTGCTTCCAATCAATGGGCTCTATCTTAAGAAATATTATCCATAAAATATTGTTCAGATCATGCATTAATAAAATTTCATTTCAAATCAAACATCTCTCCAAATTGAATCTATTTCAATTATCAAATTATGTCTCATTGGGATAAATTAAAAACCAAAGCGACATCATTTTATTTATACTAAACTATGTGTAAGCAACCCGAGGCGCATCCTTTCTTGGTTGATTCATGTTGCCCCTGTGGTATCATTTCATCCACTCTTTGATGTGTTTAGGGTATATGTAAGGAACCCGTGTGGCATCCTATCCATCATCAACACAACACAAATACAAATATCACACAAACACATATAAAATAAAAACATATCTTTTGTCTCGGGCTACTTTTAGTTGAGATAACACCCCAACCCTCATGGTCAGGTCTACACTTGATGGCCTTGTTGGAGGATGTAAGTCTATGCTTTCTTCTTGACCATTGCACCCAAGCACCTTGCATGGTAGGTATTACGATTGATAAACCTCATGTTGGCGTTTAAGAGGATGCAAGTCTACACTTTCTTCTTAGGATAATCATTATGACTAACTAGGTTGAGTATATGAGGTTTAGGTAAGTCCTCTGGGGCTCCTTTCCTCTTGTACTTTAAGTCAGGTAGTCCCATGGGACTCCCACTTAGTAGTTGACCTAGTGATAATACCTGTCGGTGATGATAGACTATCCATGATGGTTCCACTCTAAGGAGATATAAATCTATGCCATCTTCTAGATTAATTTTCTCACATGGAACCTTGGTTGGTGTTATATCTTGTGATAACCAGTGCCACTCATGGTAGATGTAAATTCTATACTTTCTCCTTGTCAGTCATGCATTCTATTTACAACGTCCATGAAAATGTTCCTCATGGCACCTCCCCAATAGGAACTCTATTTGGATCATGTCCTTTGCAACCCCATCTAGACACTACCCAGGTTACTCTTGGATTGAAGGTCTCATGGTAACCACCTGGTCGAGATTATGTTACGGATGCACAAATTCTTCCTTGGTCGATGAGATGGGCCAAGGTCGATTTCTCGGTGTGGTCCTAGCACTAAAGGTCCATGAAAATATATAAACAAATAAAATATATATTCACTTGTGGATTGAACGTCTCAGTGGCACATTTCCAAGCATCTATCTTTTGGGTGTCAACAAAACTAGGAATCTCCTGACTACTCTTGAATTGAGATAAGTCCCCAACATCACTCTCTCAATAGTCACCCTTAGGTCAGGTTCGACTTGTTGTGCCACCAATAGATCACCCCGACGATCATCCATGCTTCAAAAGATGTAAGTCTGTTATGCATTCTTTCCAGCATGATCGTTGCAAACGACCACAATTAGGTTTATTGTTATACCAACAGTCATGTTCTTTACTCAAGAAGATATAAGTCTACTATGCTTTTTTTCTAGAGTATCCATTGCACACTAAAATGCACCCCTTGAACATTACCCTAGTAGGACTCTTTAGATTGATAAATATGGAACATAGCCCCTTTCGGCGGTCCATCTTACGGCATCCATCAAATGAAATCAAAATAAATGAAAACCAACTAAATCAAATTAAAGCAAATCAAATAAAATCAACTTAAATTAACCTTTACTACTTTTGAGTTGACATAAGTCCCTAGTGGCATTCACTCAGTAGTTGCCTTAGGATGGGCTTGATTTATTGCCATCGACAGATCACCCTAGTAGATGGTCCTTGCTTTAGAAGATGTAAGTTTACTATGCTTTCTTCCAATCACAGCCGCTGCACACCAAAAGGTGATTTCTAAGGTCGGATAGTCCTACATTGTTGCTTGTACGCTAACCCTTTGGATTTGTAAATCTGAGATAGACCAAGGCTGACATATCTCCTTCTCAGTGGGTCATTGCACACTGACAGGGTCCATGAATCAAATCCATCACATTTAATCGAGGTCACATCCCCAGCAGATGTGCCCTTAATTCAAAACCATCCTTCCCAATGGAGCCATAACAAATCAAACCAACTCCACAAATGAAGTCTAAATTGAAACAATCCAAATCAATTAATTAAACAAATAAAAAAAAATCCAACCAAACTTTCATCCCTAGTGGATACATCCCCAAATGAATCTATAAAATCAAACCTTTATCCTTAGTGGATAACTCAAACCTGCTTCCCTAATGGAAGGTTCATATCTCCACTCCTTAGTGGATTGAGCCCATATCCTAGCGAATATGCCTCAATATAAATTAAGACAAATAAATTAGAATTAATTTGATCTTTATTCTCGATGGATTATAGATTCTTATCCCCAGCAGATATTCTTTTAACAAATCATATTCAATTAAAACACCAATTCCATATCCCCGGTGGATAGCTAACACTTCCTTAGTTGAAGGTTCATATACTCAATCCCCAATGGATTCCTCCTCTTATGCCCTCGGCATAAACCTCTCACATTTCATGTCCAATGTATGTGTGATCCCTTAGTGGATCTTCCTTTATGTTCTTGACATGAAATTCCAACCAAATCCTCCTAGCTCTTTTATGCCCTTAGCTTAAGTTAAGTTACATTACACTAGGATCGTGATTCTTTCTACCTTTCGGGTTTAAGATTAAATGGTTTTCATTAGCACTTGCAATCCTTTGGACCTTGTTGATCATCTCGGTCTACACCAATACGTGCAATGTGCCTTTTGATTACACCACACTTATTGGGGATCCTTTTGTTAATCTCACTTTTGGAGTGAGTTCTCAGTCTCCTCTTCTTAGACTTAAGAATCTTCTAGACACTAAGACTTCCTTAGTCATAAGACACTTCACCCACATACAAGACTTAGATGAGTTAATTACAGGATTACTATGCCTCGGACTTAGGAGATCCACCTATCTTTAAAATCCAATCCATGTTCACCTTCTTAAGCCAAAATCAAACCTCAAATTTAAACCAAATCCAAATCCAAATTCTAAGTCAAATGATTGAAGCCCATGATCAAATCCAAATTCAAAACCAACCTAAGCCCAATGATTTTATCTTAAAGACTTATCCTTAGCCAAATTAAAATAAATCCACAAAATTTGAGATAGGTCGGTAGCTAATCTCGGTGATCCTCCCTTTTCCCAAGTAAGCATCCTAACTTTAGGGCAGTGTTAGCAGAACTCCCTATATGAATCATCTGACTACTCTTGAGTTGACATAAGTCCCCAGTAGCACTCACTCAGTAGTCTCCCTAGGTTTGGTTCGATTTGTTATGCTACCAACAAATTGCCCCAACAGTTGTTCCCCGCTTTGGATGATGTAAGTTCACACTTTTCTTTCTAGCACTGTGCTGCACAGAAAGGTAACCTTTAAATTAGCTCTACCCCATGAATATCACTTTGGATTTACAAATGCGAGATAAAGGCGATATAGCTCCTTCTTAGTGGATTCATCACACACCAATAGGGTTCATGATTTAAATCAGACTAAATCCAATCCACACAAACCATATCAAACCAAATGAAATAAAGATAAAATTAACTCTGACTACTCTTGAGTTGACATAAGTCCCCAGCGGAATTCACTTAGTAGTCGCCCTAGGTCAGGTTTGATTTATCATGCTATCAATAGATCACCCCAGTGGTTGTTCCCTACTTTGGAAGATGTAAGTCTGCTATGCTTTCTCCCTAGCATAGCCATTAAACATTGAAATACAACCTTTAGGTTGGATAGTCCTACCCCACAGCCGGTAGACTATTCCTTTGGATTTGTAAATCTAAGATAGGCCAAGGACCCTGAGGCTCCTTCTTAGTGGATCCATCGCACACTAATAGGGTCCATGAACTAAATCAAACCAAGTTAAATCCAACCTAATTCTCCCCAGTGCAGTTAAATCACACCCTTCTTGCCAGTGGAGCCTAAATGATATAAACAAATCAAACAAATAAATTAAATTCAAAACCAACCTCCCTAGTGGAGCCATAACAAATTAAAATAAATTAAACCTAATCTTAATCTTTAGTGGATTCAAGCTCATATCCCTAATAGATATGCCTCTAATTCAAACATAAATCAAATCAAATTCAAACTTGTATCCCTAGTGGATCTCCCATTTATAAGTCAAATCTCCATCCCTAGTGGATATCTTCCAAACAAATTCACTCAAATCCCAATCCCCAATGGATTTTCTCCTTCTATGCTCTTGGCATAAACCCCTCACATATCATATCCAATACATATGTGATCCCCTAGTAGACCTCTCTTCATGTCTTTGACATAAAGTTCCCATCAAATCCTCCTGACTCACTTATGCCTTTGGCATGAGGTGAGTTGCATTGCACTAAAATAATGATTCTATCTACCTCTCAGGTTTAAGTTTAGATGGTTCCTATTAGCCTTTACAATCTTATGGATGTGGTTGTTTGTCTTGGTCAATGACAATACGTGCGGTGTGCCTTGTCAGTTACACCACACCTATTGGGAGTCCTTTCGTTGACCTCACTTTTGGATTGAGGACTCAATATTCTTATCTTAGGTTTAGGAGTTGTCTAAGACTTCTTTAGTTATAAGACACTTGGTAGGTAAACACTTAACCTAAACCTAGAGATTTAGAAGGGTTCACCATAGGATTAGATTATGCCTTAGGGATTAGGATGTCCTACCAACCCCATGACTTGAATTCAACCTATGTTCACCTTCTTAAGCCACAAAAAAAATTTCATATCAAACCCAAATTCAAATCCAAATCAAATGATTGAAATCTATATTCAAATCAAAACTTAAAAATCCAAACCTATGCCACATGGTTTATTCCGTGGACTTAGCCAAATTCAATTGATTTTCTCATGCTCAATTCATATCTTCAATCATATTCCCAAATATAAATCAAATATACATTCAATTGATCACATACCTGTGGTGTTTATTTTTTATTTTTGTATGTGTGTGTGTGTATGTGAGGAGACATCATGCGGATCTGAGGATGTACTTATTGAGGTGATCGCGACATCAAGGAATAGTGCACTATCTCAAAAGATAGAAATCACTATCCTATGATGGACCTAATCACCTAATAAGGACTCCTAAGGCATGATGGGTCTTTGAATATACTGGAGATTTTTCTTCTACTTTACTTAGAAAACTAAAGCATGGTTTATTTAAACCGGTTCATTAAGTTTCCTATGGAGGCAAGCCTCCATAGTTAGTTACATCTTAAGAAAAATGAATCCCTTAAAAATACTCTCAATTAAAGTAGGCGATTATAATCTCCAAAGAATTCAAAGATAAGACTATCAATAAATTAGTTGTGTTTTTTAGAAAATCAAGTGGGATGGATCAAATGGGAAGAATTATTATCAAAATCAAAGGAGATGAGTAGGGAGTGCTCATGATACTAGGAAACCTAGTGAGTACTCCAATTTATCCTATGGTTGGGATTTATATATTTGAAATTAAGGAGATTTATTTATTTGAGTTGAAATTTTATTATAAATCTAGGACTTATAATTCCATAATACAAGATTGTGAAAATGCCTAAGAGGTGAGGATTTATGCATGTAGCCAGCAAAGGGAAACAACAACCTCATATCCTAAATCTAGGGAGCTTTGGCGAGGGTCAAAGCATGACTTAAATCTAAGGCAAAAGTGGGCATATGATTTACCTCAACAAGAGAGAGTAAACCACCCCATTGTTGGACTTATTACCACCTAGAGTGGCAGCCAGCTAACTCCTCTTATGCTTTAAATCCATGTAAGAAGTCATATACTTTTGCAAGATGGCTAGGTTGTTATTATTTAGGAAATGAAACTAAAACCTTAAACCCACTCCCTAAGAGACTAGAGCATGAGGGGTATGAATAATGACTTAAATCTAATGCAAATTTTTATCAAATTTCATTTAATTTGGGATTCTTTATTTTGACACAGGCTATGGGATTTTGTATGCCTAAATGCATGAGAAGTTGATTATAGGCCAAATCAAAAGGTAAAGAGGTGTTCTTCCATCATAGGCTCTTAATGGTTAAGCCCATTTTATCTAGCAAAGATGGAAGCACTATCTTAACAAGAGTGAAATAAGATGGTTATAAATGATATTAAAAATACAACATCCAACTAAAGGGTTGCTAAATTTTTATTATCTTAATTTAATGCCTAGGCTTTTATATGAGATTATGAGTTATTTTAAAAGTTTAGTTATGAGTTATTATGGATAGAAAATTTATTTTATCCTAAGAGTATGCATCCAGCCATAATCACTAATCATCAATAAACTATGAAAAGATATACTTTTCTAATGCACAAGCTAATAAAATATCAAACAATTTTATAAAGGTATCACAAAAGAATAAAAGATGTGGTTGGGTTTCACCATACAAAAGAAATATGGGTAGCCCTACCCTTATACAACCAAATTCTAAGAAAAAATTATGATTACAAATGATGAATGTTATCTTCATTCTTCTTCTTCTTCATTTCTTCATCTTTGATTTTCTCCAATTCTTTCTTCCTTTTGGCTTGATTTAAATATGCTTGGTCCAAAGGCATCACATGGTACATAAGACTTATTCTTATAACCAATGCTCATCCTAATCCCCCATAACACTCATCCTAATTCTAATGCAAGATTTTATTAAAAGAAGGAAAGTAAATTTAGCTACACCAGCAAAACAAATGTTAGCTAAACACACCATACAACCTAAGCAGTTACATGAATAATTTGGACTTAGCACCCAACATATGGGTAACCAAGTCGACCTGTCATAACTTGGATTATTCTAAGGGGATAAGCATCCTGCATAGTAAAAGCATTTTTATTTTTATTACTTAGTGGCCCCTTAAGCACCACCCCATGCAAAAAACATGAGTAGGCTAATATCTGCCTAACATCTAGACTACACATATACACCCTAACATCTAGTCTACAATAATACATCACAAAATAAGCATATATCTAACCATACTCACCTAACATAAAACAAAGTGTGTAACTTAGTCTAATGTGTGTGAATTAAAGCTTGTGTGGTATGTCGTAACTAGGCTTCAGAGTTGTAATTTGCTAAGTGTGAGGGATTTGATTTATAAAGGGGTTGATTTCTCTTTAAGTGATCTAATTGATTTGAAGATTTTTACTTTGTGTTTTCCTTTGTTTCATATGGCCTACACTTAACAACTAAGTGTTATAAAGAGAAGGAAGAGAGGGAACCTCTCTTTCATCCCTACCTTAAGTCACTTCTAAAGTAAGTTAATTAATCAATTTCCTTTATTGAATGACTTATTATATGTTTTAATCAATCCAAAGTATAGGTTCACTCTAAATGACCTTATTCAATAAGAAAGACATCTTAAGATTAACTAGATTGGATTACTATCACACATAACACATATTCATTCATTTCTTTCTATCATGTATATCATGCATATGAGTAAATACTAAGCATACTTATACATGCAATTTATAATTTTAGCATACTTAAATGATGAATGCAAAGAAGTGTATTTGGACTTTAAATATTTCATTTGCTTGAATTATAAAAGAATGCCTTCTTAATAGAAAAAGAGGGATTTTTTATCCATTAGCTAGATACACATTCACATGTATAAAAGTTTTAAGTGAGTACGTCGCCATTGTTCACTAGGGCATAAGGACCTACTTAGGACTACTTAAACCTACAGGATTAATATACCACTTTCCTCAGATACATGTAGATGTACAAATAATTACAAGGATATGAGAAACCCATGAAAAAGTTCTATTTAATTTATTTGATTTATGATTCTTATTCATTTGTCACATCATACATAAATATGTACAAGAGTTTTAAGTGAAGCGCATTATTCTAGGGGCATAAGGTACAAGACCTACTTATGGATACTTAGCTCTTGCGGGTGTCAGAATAATATACCAGATATATGAATGTACAAAAAGAACCACAAAAATAAGAAGTCATGCAAGAAGTCATATTTGATTTTGTTATATGATTTACATATGTGATATGAAATTCTTCTTGAGTCTTAACATGGAGTTTCATAGGTGTAGATTTAGGAAAATGTTGTGTTCTTTTCAAATGAACTATACATTTATAAATCCTATGTGAATACATGTAAGATAAGGAAAGAGAGCTTTCATATTACATATCTTATATTATCAACACATGCAAACTTATAGATATTTGTATTAACATCACTTCATTTATAATAATTGATTTATAGGCTTTCGAAAATAACATTTGATTTAATAGTGATAATAGCCACACCTATCTAATTTAAATCAACACATGCAATTAGACAAAAAATACATTTCATTTAGCTAATTTTGAAAGAAATGAATGCATGATTACACATGGAAAAAAAACATTTAACATAATTGAAAAGAAATAAAGGAACATAAGCACATAATCTCATTCATTCCAATTAATTCCTAAGGATAATCATACTAAATAAGACTATTTAAAACAAAACAAAGTTCTTTAATGTTCTTTCATCTTTATGTTTGATTTGAGTTAAGGAAAGTTAAAGAGGTTTGCTGGTCTTAATCCCATTCTCCCATGTGTGAGTTAATTTGATTTAATGAAAAAGTAATTATTTATTTTTTAATTTGGTTGGGATATAAATTAAGCTTAATTAACTCTTACCTACATCACCTTAAGTTTAATTAACTAATTAATAATGGAAAGTAAATTTGTGATGTCCCTAAGAAATGAAAGGGGTCTAATGCAATTGGCTCATGGTTAATAGTTAATCAAGCTTAAGGGATTTCTCTTAACTACTTTCTATGATTTTCTCACACATATGAGCTAACCATAATTTCATTATCTCTCCCTTTGTGTTATTGAACACCCAAAGAACTACCCAAGATTAAGTTAGAGAAGTAGAATCAATTGAATTAATTAAGTTCATTAATTAACTATTAAACCTTAATTATCCTTAACCAACCAATATGAGATGGGCTTAGAGAAAGAGATAAAGAAAGAGCCTAAGTCTCAATCTCTAAATCCTTTAATTAGATTAAAGAAGGGAGCTTAAAAAATTATTTGGATTTTTAATCAATATTATTAATTAATAAGGGGTGTTAACTAATTAATTGTTTAAGAGAGATTAGAGAAAACTTAAAGAAAAGATTAGAAGAGGGAGTCCCAATCCATTTATCTAGACTTCATCATAATTAATAGAAGTTACTGAACTTAATTGATTGATTAATTTAATATTTATTTACTTAATTATCACTAATTACATTAAGAAAGTGGTTAAGGCTTAATCCATTAGTTTCCTGCATTAAGCAACCAATAAAATCCCAAAAAAAATAGGGAGCCAGTGGTCATCCCTTAAATATGCACAAAAAGTTTGAGATTAATTAGATGGTTAATTAGGGAGTAATTAGGCTAATTATACTTCCATTAAACCTTAATTAAGCCAAATCCAATGTTCAAAATCAATTAATACTAATTTTCTTAGATTATTATGAAATATCTTTAAAATGAGCCAAAGTTTCATTTTTTTGGATTTTACTAGAATTAGTTATGAATTTAGGAAGTTTTAGGATTAAAAAAATAAATTACTTAGCTTTAAATAAAGACTTAATCTCATCGGGCCACATGGCGGCTAACGCGGTGTGCTTTCTATGTGGCAGAACGAGATTCGCTATTTAAGTTGTCACATCTAAGTGTTGACTCGGATGGCGACACATGATAACTCTATGGACCGTCCGATCTAAGATCAGACGGCCATGATCAAACCCACAATTTTGAGGGATTAATCAGAGGCTCTAAGTGTGATTCGATCAAGACTGTCCATCTCGATCACGTAGGATGGACGGTCCATGATCTATCTCCTCCTCAGTGTCAAACAATGGTCGTCAATGATCGCTCGATCACCTAGCTTCGGATGGAGATGTAAATGATCCCACACCTTCGGGGAAGCAGAATAATCAAATCCAACAGTGGAAATCGCATGACATGGAAATTTTTCTTTCACAAAGATTAAGCTATTTTATTTCAAGGATCGATTTCAATGGCATTCCTCACCAGAGCTTATGACTGACAGTTTCAATGGTTGAGGAGGCTTCATTTGGTAGAAATAAAGCTCTGTTGATCCGCATGAGCCTATGGCAGTTTGGAAAGCTCCAATGGGGATGGGGACATGATTTCACCTCCCCATGGATCATGGCGGACCCAACCACCTTTGGGTCTGAATGGTTCTAAGTGGGGACCTATTGTTGCATAAGTTAGGGGAAAAAGACCCAATGAGCATGTGTTTCATCTCATGGCATGCCCTAAATCTAAGAATAAGATAGTCATTTGGCTATGGGTTCTATTTGGGTAGATTTGGGATGGTCAAAGTGGATTTAAATTTCAAGTGGTTTGGAGTTTATTTGGTTTGATTTGGCTTGATTGACCTATTTACATCAAATTGGGTTATGTTGGGACAAGTTGATCAATTGGTTAGATTAGATCAAACCAAGGGTTGGGTCAAGTTCAAAAGAGTGTATTGGTATCATTGGTTTGATTCAATTTTCTTTAGAGTTGATTATGGCTCATTTGGGTTCATATAGGTCAAATGTTGATTTTTGACCAAATGGGATAGGATAAATCAACAATTGACTAATTGAAAATGATTGTAGCTTTAGTTTGGTTTAATTTAGAATTTGGATTTTGGTAATTTGACCCTTTAGGTCAATTTGATAAATTGATTGACCAATTGGTCAACATGTAATTTAGTCAAGTTCAATAGCGACTTGGAATGAACTTGATCCATTGGTTATAATCAATTTGGGTTGGATTGTGATTTGGCTTATTTTGGCTTTTTAGGCCAATTTGGGTCAACTTAGGTCAAATGGCCAATTAAGCTTTGTTTGGCTCAATTGAGGGTTTGGTCATATTCAATCATTGATTATGAATGGGTTTGAATGAATGGTTTTAATCAATTTGGCCTGTTGTGGATTTTGGCTAGCTTAGGTATCATTTGGGCTAAGTGTTGACTTCAAACAAGATAGGTTGACTTGGTTTGACCCAATTCAAGATAATTGATTAACCTAGATGATTGTTGATCATGTTGTGAGATTTGGATGGGCTTAGTTCAATCCAATTTGGGTTGAATTAGAACTTGGCTCAAAATGTCTTTAGGTCACTTTGGGTCAAGTGGACCTAAATGTGTTGATTTACTTAATCATGTCTTGATTCAAGTTTAGTTATATTGATAGATGGTTTGAGATGGAAATATAAATCAATTGCAAGTGATTTGGATCCATATGGATTTTGGTTCATATGACAAATTCAAGTAAAAAAAGGTCTAACTTGGTTTGATTTGGGGTTAACTTGGATTTGGTTTGATAATTGTATAATTGTGTTTATATTTAGATCAATGATTGTTGAATGATTGAATCATGAAGAAATCCATGAGTTTTGATTTAGTTTGATAGATTTTCCCAAGTTCAAGACTTGGCAATTGGTATAAATTGGATTTTTGTTTGATTTTGGACTTAGTTTTGGCTATTTGAATTTATACTCAATTATATTTGGAAATATAAATGAAGATATAAATGATTCATGAAAAAAAAGCACTTAGGTTTGGAGAGATTTTGGTTGGCTAAGTCCATAAGATGAAATCAAAAGGCTTAGGAAGATTTTTTTGAATTCAATCAAGGGTTTCAATACTTGATTTGATTTGATTTAATTTGGAATTTGAATTTGAATTTGAGGTGAGGTTTGGTTTGAAAGAAGGAAGCAAGGATTTGGTTTGGGCTATAGGGTGAGCAAGTCTTCCTAAATCCTTAAGGCACAACTTATCCTTATGGATAACTCTTCTAAGTCTCAGCGTTAGGTTAAGTGTCTCTAATCACTAGAAGCATCTTAAGACTAAGGAGCTCTTAGTGTCATGAGAGTCCTAGATCTATGATAAGAAAGTTGAGAGCTCACTCCAAAAGTGAGGTCAACAAAGGCGAATAGGTGTGGCATGACTAAGGCACAGCATGTATTGGATTTGAAAGATGATCAATGTCGAAGGATCAAACACACTAATAAATGATCTATCCCTAAACCCAAGGTGTAGACAAAATCAAGATCTTAGTACAATGCAACTCAACTCATGCCAAGGGCAATAGACAAGAAGTAATGATCCACTAAGGGATCAAGCATGTGAACCTTCCACTAGGGAAGAAGGTTTAAATTATCAACTGGGGATAGAGCATAAGAGTTTGAGTCAGTTCGATATGATTTGGGAGAAAGATCTGCTGGGGAAGAGTGCATGAACCTTCCACTAGGGAAGCAGGTGGTTATCCAATAGGGATAGAGGTTTGATTTGATTTACGCCTCATTGGGGAGAAATTTGATTTGATTAATTGATGGAGCATCCACTGGGGATGAGAATTTGATTTGATTTGTTGATTATGATTTGGTGCTCCATTGGGGAGAGGTTAGCACACATCTGTTGGAGATACGAGTTTGGATCCACTAGGGATATGATAGATTTAATTTAGACTCCACTTGGATGGAGGATGGTGGATTTGATGAAATGGACCTTGTCGGTGTGTAATGGATCCACTAAGAAGGGACTAATATCAACCTAGACCTATCTCAGATTTACAAATCTAAAGGGATAGTCTACCGGCCATAGGGTAGAGCTAATCAACCTAAGGGGTTGCCTTTTGGTGTGCAATGGTCAAGTTAGAAAGAAAGTGTGGGGACTCACATCCTCCTACACAAGGAACCATTGGGGCAATCTATTGGATGCAACAAATCAAACCCGACCTAGGGAGACTACTGAATGAATGTCGCTGGGGGACTTATATCAGCTTGGAAGTAGTCAGGATAATGTCATTTGAATGAATTGTATTTATTTTAATTTCATTTATTTTAGTTTGATGGATCCCGTCACTGTGCGATGGATCCACTAAGTAGGAGCTAATAACAGCCTAGACCTGTCTTGGATTTACAAATCCAAAGGCATAGTCTACCGGTCGAGGGGTAGAGCTAACCAACCTAAGGGTTTCCTTTCGATGTGCAGTGGTCAAGTCAGGGAGAAAGTGCAAGGATTAATATATGCCTGAATAAAGAACCACTAGGGTGATCTGTTGCTTGCGCAGCAAATCGAACATAACCTAAGATAACTACTGAGAGAGTGCCGACCCAGGGACTTATCTCAACTCAAAAGTAGTCAGGCAATTTCTATAGGTAGTTTTACTAACACTACCTTAAAGATGGGACTCATGCTTGGGAAAGGGGCCATTGGGAGCTTGAATTCCTAGTCCACAAGTGAAGATATATTTTATTTATTTTATCATATCATGGACCCTATTAGTTTGTGAGGGACCACACTGAGAAGGAGCTGATATCAACCTAATCATATCTTAGACTTACTGGACCAAGGGAGAGTCTACATATCTGTAAAACAAATTCTCCAATCATAAGGGTGGCTACTAGGAAAGGGGAACTGTCCAATCCAAGAGTAATCGGGGTAGTGTTTAAATGGGGTCGCTAAGGATGTGATCCAAATAGAGTACCCACAGGGGAGGTGTTGCTAGGGGCGTTATCCAAAACCACAGCAAAGAAAGCTTACTGGTGCCAACTTAAGGAGAAAAGTGGTGGACTCACATGCCTCTGGATCCACTAGGTGGGTCATCATCAGCATGGCAATAACCAACTAACCTAAGGTTCCCCTCAGTTTGTGATAATCATTCTAGAAAGAAGGCGTGTAGGCTTACATCTCTTTAAAGCGAGGCGATCAGGATAGAGTCTTGATGAGGGCTATCGACCTAGGGAGACTACTAAGCGAGGAGTCCTGTGTAAGGACTAAACCCAAGATTGAAGTAGTTAAGAGGAAAAGAACCACTGGAGGACTTATCCTAAACCTCAAATATACTTGACCTAGTCAGTGCATGATGGGTTTAAGAAGAAAGCATGTAGGCTTACATCTTCTTAAATGAAGTCAACATAGGGTAACTAGCTATGTAGTAAGGCCTACAAAAGGTGCTTATTGGTTTGCAATGGGCATGTCGGGAGAAAGGGGACTTACATTTGCCAAAAAAGTGACCAGGTGACACACTAACAAGGTAGCATATCGAGACCTAGTAATGAGTGAGTGGGGCTTGCTCCACAACAAAATAACTCGAGACAAAATATATGTGTTCATTTTATGTTGTACAGAGAAATAGGATGCCACTTGGGTTCTCTTACTACCATAAACGTAGAGGAATGGATGAAATGGTGCAAGGGCAATTGTGACTCCACCAAGAAAGGATGTCGCTTGAGTTCTCCTACACCTAACTTAGTTGTACTAATCAAAATAGGATGCCTCTTGGGTTCTATTACACCTAACCTAGTAGCACTTTGGGATCGTAGTTTGTGTGTTTGTTTGTGGAGGGATAGGTATGTGGGTTCTTTTACACCCCTAAACACATCATGGAGGATTCACAAGTGAAAGATATTTATAACACATAAGAAATGGAATTTGATATGAAAAGAAGTTTTATTGATAATTATTTTCAAATGAGATTTATGGATAGTATTTTATTAAGTAGAGCCCATTGATTGGAAGCATCTAGCACTCTCCCTTACAATTTATAAGGTAAGATCCTCCTTAGGCATTTTCTATGGCAAAGGGCCATCCCAAGTGGGTTCAAACTTGCCTCCCATCTTTACGTAATATTGGTCTCCTTAAAACTAAAACAAGCTATCATACTTGAAAAGATTAAGGACAAACAAACTTATTGTGAGCTTGAATCATTTTAGCTTTGTACAACTTGAGGTTTTGGCATGCCCAGAGGCATCTCTCCTTTAAACCTTTGAGCTCTTCCAATCATAACTTGGCATTTTTCTCTGTAGTTATTTTACTACCCATAGCTATCCTTAATGATGATAGTTGGAATTCTAATGGTAGAATGTCTTCAGACCCATACACTAAGGAGAATAGGGTAGATTGAGTTGGACTTTTGTATCTAGTGCGGTAGGCCCACAAGGCTTCAACTAACTGCTTATGCCACTGTCTCTTGTTGTCATCGTGTGTCTTCTTTAATATTTGAATGAGAGTTTTGTTGAATACTTCTGCTAGACCATTTTCCCTCAGGTAATAGATGGTAGAATATCTCCAATCTATACTGTGTCTTCTAGTAGAGCTGTTGATTTTAGTGCTCTTGAATGTGGTACCATTATCAGATATAATTCATGAGGCACCCCGAACCTATATACGATATGGTTGCTGAAAAACCTTTGGTTCTTCCAACCGCAACTTGGTGTTTTGCTCTGTAGTTACTTTACTACCCACAGCTATCTTTAATGATGAGAGTTGGAATTCTAATGGTAGAATATCTTCAGGCCCATACACTAAGGAGAATAGGTAGACTGAGCTGGAGTTTTGTATGGTGTGGTAGGCCCACAAGACTTCAAATAACTGCTCATGCCACAATCTCTTGTTATCATTGTGTGTCTTATTTAATAATTGAATGAGAGTTTGGTTTAATGCTTCTGCTAGACCATTTTCCCTCAAGTAATAGATGATAGAATCTCCAATCTATGTTGTGTCTTCGGGCAAAGCTATTGATTTTAATGCTCATGAATGAGGTACCATTATCGGATATAATCCATCAAGGCACCCCAAACCTATATACGATATGGTTCTTGAAAAACTAGAGTGCATGCTGAGTTATGACCTCTCTAAGTAGGATTGCCTCCGCCCACTTTGAAAAGTAGTCGGTGGTAACTAGAATGAACCAGTGACCCTTGCAAGAAGAAGGATCGATCAGACCCACTATGTCAATACCTCAACACCGTGGCTTAACAGAAAACACAATGTGCCCTTGGGGATGCAACCAGGAGGAAGATATTGAACATATAGTGGTCCACTGCACCCTTACCAATACTATAATTCAGATTCTTGCAAAATGGGGGTTCTCCATTCCTATTTTCAACAACTTGACTGATCTCCTTCAAGCCATTCAGAAAGTGCAACCAAGTAAGGTCTGTTGGGCTAAATGCTATTGTGTCGTTATCTACCAAGTATGGAGAGCCCGTAATGCTAAAATGCATGGCCGTAGCCATGGAACCACTAAAATTATTGCTGCCTCCATACTCGAATCCATCACCCACACCTCTTTCTTCCCCTTTGAAGCAATGGGACATCACCCAGCCCTATGGGCTGATCAAATCTACATTGTGGTGTCCCCCCCTCCTGGTTGGATCAAGGCAAACGTGGATGGCTCCTTGTGTTCTAATAGATCGGCTGGGATTGCGGTGGTCTTAAGGGATGAGAATGGAAACTTCATCAAAGCCATGGGGCATTGTTTCCAACATTGGGATAGCACAACCGTGGAACTGGAGGCTATGCTCTACACCAAGCACATCATTGAGCCTTAGATGACAGAGTACAAAGGTATTGTCATCGAAGGAGACAACATAGGGGTAGTAGACCACCTAAAGCTCTCTCTCCACAATGAGGTATGGCAGAACCGACTCCCTCATGCTCATTATTAGCTCAAGAATTTCCACCAGGTCATTTTTGCTTACACACAAAGATCTAACAATAGCTTAGCTGATTTTTGTGCGGCTATTGCTACTAGTTTTGATTTTGTTTGGCATAGCTCTAATAACCACACTATTCCTCCACAATTTTTTATGCTTTTGGAGGAGGATAGGAAACATGCTGTTAGTAGCTAGTTTTTGCTTTCTTTTGCAAATTTTATAACTTGTAATCTGTCTTTTTTATTATCAATGCAAATGCATCTTTCAAAAAAAAAAAAATGGCCATGAGGCAAATGTAAAATGTAGAATGTTGGGTGGTTGATGTAGGACCACATCGCCTCTAATGGCTAGCTACATTCATGTAGTGTGATCATCGAAGGCTCAGAGTATCCTAGTCTCTTGATCTTGACTTTCATTTTTAGACTGGATGATGCGCTGCATAAACCTGAGTGTACCTCAATCATGATCCTACGGGCTTCATGTTTTTCCAGACAATGTAACCACATATGATCAAAAGACCACTAGTATAAGATGCCACCTACGAGAGCATTGGAAAGGGCTCCATGGTTCACTTGGTGTGCTAGTGATTTCTCTTGAGGTAGTTTGTCTATATTCAAATAAACCATGAATGGTTGCCTCCAATCTGACTCCTCATCCTTTTTGGCAATGAAAACCTCCCCTTCAATAGAGAATCTCTCGATGAGTTCAGCATCAATAATGGATAATACTTATCTATTTTGGACCCATATTGGAGTGGACTCATCTTCTAGACATGCCAACTCTTTGGCAAGCTTGGCTAATGCATCTTCTACTATGTTCTCTCCTCGAGGAATCTTATATATGGTAGCCTCTAGGATTTGGGGCATAACTCCATAGTGTAGTTAGTAATGATGGAGCTTAGGCTGCAGAACCTTGTAAGACCCAGCGATTTGGTTGATGACAAGCTGAGAGTCCCTGAAGATGTTGATGCTCTTGACACATAGTATAATGACTAACTGTAGATAGGCAATCAGAGCCTCATATTCAGCTTCATTGTTGGTGCATGGATTGGATGGATGATGAGAATCTCATCACATCGTAGTCTAGAGTTAGGATAACTATTTCTACCCTTGCCTTTCCCAGAAGAGTAGGTCATGGTCCTTCTCTTCTTAAAAAGAAGCCACACCAACAAAATACATCTCCCAATGGTGAATGCTAGTGTCCCTTAGGTTTATGATTTGTTCATCGGGGAGGTCATCACTAAAGGGAATCAGCAGGAAGTGGGTGTGCTACTAAGAAATCCATTAGTACCTGTCCTATCACCGCACGGAGGGGTACGAATATGTTGTCAAACTACGATAAAATCATGGACCAATGCCAACCATCCAGATAGCATCGGTTGTGTCATGAGATATTATAGTAGATTGATCTTGGAGATCAGATTCACCTTATGAGAAAACATGTAGTGTCGTAGCTTTTGGGATGAGATTAAAGCCAGGCAGTGCTTCTCAATAGGTGAGTAGTTTGCCTCAGTAGGGACTAGATGACGATTGAGGAAGTAGAGAGCATTTTCTTTCCTTTTATCATTGGCATGGCCCAACAAAGTGCCAAGGGAGTCATCTAATTAAGTGGTGTAGAGGATCAACAGCTTGCCTAGGATAGGGGCTGCTAGAACTGGCGGCGTCATCAAGTAGTGCTTGATGTCTTCAAAGGCATGCTGCCACTCATCATCCTACTTGAACTTGGCATCCTTTTTGATAAGTGATAATAATAGCTAGCATCTTTATGATTGGTTGGATATGAAGCATCTTAGATACACCCACCCTTGAAATGATCTGAGTTGAATTAGACTTTAGGGGTGGCATTTTTAAGATAGCCTTGATCTTCTCTGGGTTGATCTCTATTCCTCGGTCAGACAACAAATTCAAGGAATTTTCTTGAAGCTACTCCGAATGCACACTTTAAGGGATTCATTTTGAGGTTAAATTATCTTAACCATTTGAAAGTACTCTCAAATTAAAGAGATGGTCTTCCTTTTCTTTACTTTTGACTACTAGATCATCAACATAGCATTCAACTTGATGATGAATGAGTTCGTTGAAGATCTGATTCATTGCTCACTGGTATGTAGCACTGACATTTTTAAGGCTGAAAGGCATGACGTGATAATAATAGATTCTGATCGGGGTTCAAAAAGTAGTATTTCTTTCATCCTCGGGGGCCATCTTGATTTGGTTGTAGCCAGATAACCCATACATAAAGGAGAATACTGCATGAGATGAGATGATGTCTAACATTAATTCTAGTATAGGAAGTGAAAATTCATCCTTAGAAAATGCCTTATTTATATCCTTAAAATTGATGCATATGCAAATTTTTCATTCTTTTTCTTAACTAGGATGACATTGGCTAACCAGGTAAGATATTTTTCTTCCTTGATAAAGCTAGCATCGATCAATTTTTTTATTTCAGAAGTTACCTGCTATTCAATATCTATTCACATGCATTTAGGAGCTTGCTTGATTGGGTTAGCATTAGGTTCTATTGCTAGTTTATGGATTACTATGTTAGAAGATAAACTGAACATTTCTTCATAACTCCATGCGAAGCATAGCTAATAGCCTATCTAAGTCATTGGTTTCTTTTTCATTCAACAAGGAACTGATGTATGTCGAACATAGATCTTCTTCCGTTCCTAAATTGATTTCTTTGAGCTCATCGATGGTTGATTTGATCCCTTCTTAGAACTCTGGTGGTACCTCTTTAACTTCAAGCTCATTTGGGTCATCTAAAGTTTCTAAACATACCTTCTCATAAGATTTAGCATTATTTGAGAAGAACCCCAAATGAGTGGTGATGACAAGGCAGTGGTTGTCATCATCGACTAGACCTACTATGTTGAATCCTAGTCTAGGTCTTAATTGAGAATATTTGCTTTGGATGTCCCATAACCTTTCAAAGTAATCTGACCTATGTTTAGACCAAGTATGTGGGATTAATCCCTTCTTTGTTAAGTTAAGAACACAAGGCGAATACCAATCAAAAGGCAATTGTATTAAATCTTTATATGAATCATCCTCAAGTTTTACATCGACTTCTTGACTTGAGGATAAGGCTCCCAACAAAAATCTCTTCAGCTTGACATCTATGGATGACTTGGGGTCCTCCTTAAATACTAAACCTTCAACTTTCTGGGAAGAAAGTGAGGTTAGATCTAAGATTCCCTACTACTGTCTGATTGTTCTACATAATAATGATTCAGATACATTCATATTTTGCTTAGAGGCCTAGTCTTCGTCACTCTCAGGCTTAAATGTCACCTCTAAAGGGACCCATTGAGAGGGGTTGGTCGGCATGCTAACCACATGAGACTCATCATCCGAACTAGGTTTTATGTCTATATGGATAGCGGGGGTATTCCTGTGAGTCGGAACATAGCTCTTATTGGGTGGCCAATAGGGAGGAAGACTTCCACCACTGGAACTGCCTCAAGATCTGCCCCTTCCTGTACATAGTGGGATTTGAGTCATCCTACCCATGTGCTCATATGGAGGAACAAACTGTGGGCAGAATCCAATATCTAGCCCTACTTTTTTCCTTGGTGTCTAATCCTCACTCACTTGTATTGTCATTTTATTTCCCTTTTCTTTTCTTCTTCTTTTTCTTTTTTTCTTCTTTTTATTTTATTTTTGAACATTAACTAAGTTCACGAGAATAGACTTTTTGATTCGAAGTAAGATAGTAAGTTGCATCCTCATATATCTCGACCTCTCTAACTGGAATGGCTTCAAGTCTCCTTTGACATAATACTCAATTCCACATCTTCAAAATTTGATGCACTGATGTAAAGAGGATGGAATCATGTTGTTTCCATGTATCCAAGGCCTATCGAGCAAAGTTGTGAAAGATGTATCTGAATCGATTATATAGAACTTGGCTTCTATCTTCCAATCATCTATCTCTAATGGAAATACTATAGAGCCTAAAACCCTCTCACCTTATTCATTGAATCCTCTCAACATCATCCAATCTCCTTGGAGTTCAGAGATGTCAATCCTCAAGTAGGGAAGGGTCTTTAGACTCATAATGTTCACTAATGGACCTGGATCAACTAACACCCTAAAGAGTCTGAATCTACCCATGTCCACTATGATGTATAGGGGACGATTATGCTCTATTGTCCCCAAAAGAAGGTCTTCATCGGTGAATGTAACTCCACGGGCCTCTCTTGAATAGCATGCCTCCTCTCCAACAGCTGTGAGCTGAGCTAAGCATATTTCTGGATCAAGAAGGGCTTTGATCAATGACTCCCTCATCTCTTTAGATAAGACAAGGGCATCATATATGCCTAGTTTAGCTAGCAACTTTCTTAGGTGAGTGAGGACATTATATTCAACTTTGGGCTGGTCCTCCACAAGCATATCCATTGGTGGAGCATCCTGTGAAGGGGCTTCTTGATCACTAGAACCAATAACTTGTTTACTCTATCCTAAGGTGCTACCCTAGTAAGTAGAACTTTATCACTGCGGAGGTTGACTTTAGTGACTTTGTAAGATGGTTTAGCGGAAAGTTCTACCTACTCATCAAGTTCACCTATAACTTATCCTATGGGATCATCAGAGTTGAATGACTCCAAATCAATCTAAATGGGCAAACTAAATAAAATGATTTAGGAATGGAAAATCCATTAAATTAGAAGAGGAATGATCAAACTAGAGTTATTATTAAGAGAAATAAATTTAGAGTATTAAAAGTGGACAAAATGTAAGTGAAAGATTTCTTCATTGATTTCTTTTAGGTGGAGGTACATGATAGAAATCTAATAAAGTAAGCATGGTAAGGAATTTAATGCCCTTGTCCACTTATACAATGTTGTTGCTGGCAAAAGAGGAGCTATTGGAGGAAGAAGTAGTAGCGAATGGTGGACCAGGCTTGGACTCAAATGATGATTACTCTTTAAGCTATCTCAGCAAGTGGAGGCTATCACTGCTACTGCTGGGCTTCAACCTTCTTCAAGTTATCCTTAGCAACTTGAAAACTTTCCTTAGAGTTGGACATTTGAGCTGCTTCAAGATCTGCAAGGGTAACTTTCTGATCTTAGAGATGTTTTTCTTAGAGGTTCGGGATAGGGAGATATCTCAACCTTCCTATATCTTAAGAAGAACACGTGTATCCCAAAGGATTACCCTAACAGAACTAAAGGGTTATTCTAGTAGATATTCCTTAGGGATGATAATGGCACCCGACTTGTAGCTATGCTCAAGCTAGTCCATAAAGGTAAAGCAATCTTCTAAGACATGTCTTAGCATGCGGTGGTAGGGGAAATAGTTTGGATCGTGACTCTTGCCCACTTCCTCCAGCCTCCTAGGCTCTGGTAGCTAGAAATCAGGCTTCTTTAAGAGATTCTTAAAGATCTTCCTGACTACCTCCCACTTGAATGAATATGATTTATTCAATTTTTTGACAATAGTAGGTAAATGGTAGCTACCTGGCAGCAAGTAAGAAAACTATTGATGATGATGCTGATGAGGATACTGTTGAGGATACTCGAGGAGGCGATATGGTGGCCACTATGGCAACTAAGATGGCCGATATGATGACAGAGGTGGGGGCAAAGGAGGTGGTAGAAGATTCTTGAGCTTGAGGCTTTTACATTGCACCCTAGCTTTCCTCTTATCAACTATTGTGACTACCCTTGGCTTCTTCTCAAATACCTTTTGAAGTATGGGCTTGGCCGACTGATCTTAGAAGGTAGCTATTTGACCTCCCCTTATAAACTAGCCATTTTTTTGAGTAATTTCTCAAATATCTTAATGGTAAACCCTTTAAGCATGAAGGTAATTGGGACATGAATATTCTTGAGTAGAATTTCAAAGGCATACTATTCAGACAGCTGTGGTTCATATTTCATACTTAAATTATGTCATCTAAGAATGTAATCAACAAAGGACTCAAAGGGGTGTTGTTGAGCTACAATGAGATCATCCATAATTATCATTTGTTGACCTTTAGAAAATCTCTTAATAAAGAGCTGTACTAATTCAACAAATGTCTTCACTGAACCATTGGGTAGTTCAGTGTACCAATCAAATGTGATGCCTATTAAGCTACTAACGAATAGGCAGAATAAGATTGCAATGCTGCCACTGGTATTGCAACATCTAGCCTTGAAATGTGTTATGTGCTGTCAGGGGTTCACACAAAGCCCTTCTGATATTGGAAACCATCAAATTCCTCCATGTAGGGTCTACCCTTTCGAACAGATGAGCCACCTCGGTCTTGCATCATTGTATCACTCACCTACTGCTCCATCAACTACTTAATATCCTTCTCTTGCATGGAGGTGCTGCCCACCACCTTCTGCAAGCTACCCATTGTCATCTTGGAGAAGTCTTGGATCTAGGACATGTGCTAACTTGGGATGATCTGCCTCTATTACTATATTATTTGGGACTGAGGGATGATTCTGAAGTGCATGGAGGGATACTAATAATTCCTCCATCCATTTGATCTGAGCATCCATCTATTTAAGCTGTTGATGGAGGTGTTGGGTTGAATGGACGGCATCACCTTCCTCAACCACAACACCTTCCTGACTATGCTAATCTCTCTGAAGGGAGCTCCTAATGTCGACCATGAAAACTCTAGTTGAATCCTCAAGAAGGTCATCCTCATGGGGATCAAATGCTACATGCTCATCCTCATAATCTATACAATCACTGCCTAAGAGTTCAGTCTTCTCAGTAAAGTAAGCGGCTACGATCTCATCTAAGGAATGATCTAATCATGCCAGCATAAATACTTGGGGCTGACCGATGGAGGGACTGTGGTCACTTGCCGAGATACATCTAACATTGCTTGCCACTGGAATGCTAGCTCTATGTGGGTCATGCTCACTAGAAGAGATATGCTCATTATTATCGGTGTAGTGGTTTCCCTAAGGAGATCTACTACCATGGGAATTGTAAGACTGTCACCCTCCCCTTTGCAACTAATGCTGCCACTAGCTCTGATGGTGGTAGTGGTGGTGCGACCACAATGTTGTGGGGTTGCCACTCCTGATGAACCACAGTTGAGGTAGTGGGTCAAATAGAGGAGCTCAATCTCAACTCAATAGGTGGAATGGAGGGAGCGGGATCCTTTGGTCATAGTCGGATCACCAAAGGGGTTAGTCTATCCCCGGATGGGGGCTTTGGATCTTAGCGGGAGTGAGTGGATGTTGTGAGTTGTATGGATGATGGTGGACAATGAGTGGAGCAGTGTGAAGGCAACACTGATTATCCCAAAGGAGATCTCTTCTGATGGGTAGCTTGGTAACAATCATATCTAAATGATCACGATGTGGTGATCAAGAAAATCCATCAAAATAGAGGATGTTGATTGCCTGACATACCTTTGTCATTCTCTCCTGCCTACCTGAGTAGATGCTTGAGCCTCCACATCCTTTCTCTATGAATCTGACCCCTAAAACTCCTAAGGATCAATGATCACAGATCAAACAAGGTACCAGACTCTGAGCATTCGTATGCTCTACCAACCTAGTGTTGGACAGTCCTAAGCTTGGCATAGGGCCTCCTGTGCTCCCTATTCGGTGTCTCATAATATATTGGTGGAGGAGAACCAGCAATCCTCCAGTAATCTTCCTCTCTGTCCGATGCTGAGAGGGGGTGGAACTTGTTACTGGTCGAAAGTAGAGAGACCTTTCGGGGAGAACCCTCCTCGGCCATATGTGATGCAACCTCAAGCTCTCTAGCTACTCGCTCGTGCTCCCATTTAATCATGTAATTTTCATTGTGGTGTTGAGTATGAGTGAACAATGCAAAGTGGGAACTAATACCTACCTCAAAAGTGGAGGAGACTATCTCAAAAGCTAAGATAGCCTTCCACTTTTGGGTAACCAAAGAGGAGGTAGTAGCTCTCATTGGAGCAATGGTAGGGACTCTTGGATGGGCAGGTGCTGAAATTATCTCAGAATGAGGCGTGGGAACCACCACGGCCTTCCTCTTCAATTGAGGGTACTCATAATCAGAGGGCATGTCGATGCGGATGACTGGCTTCTGTCTAGCCACCTGATCCTGACTAACGGTAGTGAGGGTTGCCCCCTCACAAGTAGCACGTGCTCCCTCAAATCCTCACCAAAGAAAACCAAGTGGGTGGAGTCAGTTTTGGTGAGGCTGGCCTGATCTAAGGACAAATCCATCCCAAAGGGGAAAGTAAAAAATGAACTTCTGTGAAGCCATGTGTACTGACTATAAAGCTACATTGACTGGTCTGAGTTGTATCTCTGCATGTGTTAAAATGTAACTTGAGTTAAGTTTCTGCTTTAATATTCATCCCAAGAGAATCATAAGAATTTGGAGTCTTGAACCCACACTCAATAATTCAAATATGTTAAGTGGGGTTCAATGGAGAGATTTTGATGTGATGAGGAGAGTCTTTGCCATTTGATTTCGATTTAGATCTCATACTCAACTGATTTAGGTAGGTTAGGTGGGGTTCTAAAATTTTGAGGAGAAATTTTCTAGAGATATTTGTATTTTGTGTATCTTGTTTGAAAATATTGATGATTTGAAAGAACCACTACTTAGCAAATTTTAGTATTCTAAGAAGACGTGATTGTGTGCTTGAAAATTTTCTTGTGAAATACCTTTTGCTTGTGATGAGTGAAATCTTAATATGAAAATGGGGCTTCTTACTTGACAAATCTGATATGTCAAGTAGAAGCCACATGTGTTTGATTTATGTTTGAAGATGGGACTTTCACTTAACAAATTTGGTATGTTAAATGAAAGTCGAATGTAATTTGTATATATTTTTATTTTCTTTTGAAAATGGGACTCTCACTTAACAAATTTGGTATGTTAAGTGAAAGGACAAATGTTATGTAATTTATGCTTTATTTTTCTTTGAAAATGGGACTCTCACTTAACAAATTTGATATGTTAAGTGAAATCCCAAATGCAATGTGATTTATGTTTTGTTCTACTTTGAAAATGGAACTCTCACTTAACAAATTTGGTATGTTAAGTGAATTCCAAATGTGATTGATATATGTTTTGAAATGGGGCTCCCACTTAACAAATTTGGTATGTTAAGGTTAATCCCAAGTGTGATTGATTTGAAAATTGGATTCTTACTTAACAAATTTGGTATGTTAAGTAGGGATCAAATGTGTACTGAAAATGAGACTCTCACTTAATAAATTTGGTATGTTAAGTGAAATTCAAATGTGATTGATGTAAGTTTTAAAAATGGGACTCTCACTTAACAAATTTGATATGTTAAGTCGAGGTCAAATGTGACATGAAAATGAGACCCTCACTTAACAAATTTGGTGTGTTAAGTGGGGAGTCAAATATATCATGAAAATGAGATTCTCACTTAACAAATTTGATATGTTAAGTGGAATCAAGTATGATTTGTGAAAATAAGACTCTCACTTAGCAAGTTTGACATGTTAAGTGAAAGCCAAATGTGTCTTGGAAATGAGATTTCACTTAACAACTTCGATATGTTAAGTGTAATCAAATATGACATAAAAATAAGATCCGCACTTAACAACTCTGATATGTTGAGTGAGAATCAAATATGACATGAAAATAAGATTCTCACTTAACAACCTTGATATGTTAAGTGGAAATCAAATGTATATTAAAATGAGATTCTCACTTAACAACTTTGACATGGTAAGTGGGAATCAAATGCACATGAAAATGATATTCTCACTTAACAACTTTGGCATGTTAAGTGGGAATCAAGTGTATTTTATGTGCTCATCTTTCTTTTGAAAGAGAGGGGAAATTCTTTGTTTGACAAATGTGGCATGTCAAATAAGATTCCAAAATAGAGGTAAAATTAATTTAACAAATCTTAAGTATGTTAAATAGATTTCAATGATATGTTTTGATGTCATGTATGTGATTTCTTGATTTTGAAAAGGGAGAAACTTCAACTCTAGCATATATGAGATATGTTGAGTGGAGTTTCAATTTTATGTTATGATTTGAAAATAGAATCTTCATTCAAGAAATTTGAGTATGTTCAATAAAGGTGGCTATTTCCTAAAGAAGTGCTTTTGGAAAGTATCATTTTGTGAAAGAATTTATTTTCTTTAAATTTTATGATGAACCCCGCCTCATCAAGCTAGTGGTAAGAGGTTCTAGATTTTTATTATCTCTCCCTTCATTGATAAATTCTATTTTTTACCTATTGGGGAACCCAATAGGGGTTCCAAGACCTACACGGAGTGATGTCTTAAAACCTAGATGATGTTAGCTAACTTTGCTTAAGAATGAAATAAGCTAAGTGCTAATGGAAGGAAAGATAGTCTCAGACTCACATAAAATGCATCTCCACTATCGATGCTTGGAGACAAATAATCTACTATAGATGAAGAGAGGAACCATCCCCGGTGGAATTGCCAAAAAAATTTGTGTGTTTATTTCAGATTCATTGTGTGTGTGTATGTGAGGGGACATCATGCATATCTGAGGATGTACTTATTTAGGTGATTGGGAATGACATCAAGGAATAGTGCACTATCTCAAAAGATAAAAATCACTACCCTATGATTGACCTAATCACCTAATAAGGACTCCTAAGGCATGATGGGTCTTCAAATATACCAGAGATTTTTCCCCTACTTTACATGGAAAATTAAAGCAAGGTTTTTTTAAACCAAGTTAGTTAAGTTCCCTATGGAGGCAAGCCTCCATAGTTAATTACAACTTAAGAAAAGTTAATCCTTTAAGAATACTCTAGATTTAAGTAGGCGATTGTTATCTCCAAAGAATTCAAAGATAAGACTATCAATAAATTGGTTGTGTTTTTTAGAAAGTCAAGTGGGATGGATCAAAAGAGAAGATTTATTATCGAAACCAAAGGAGAATAGTAAGGAGTGCTCATGATACTAGGAAACCTAGTGAGTACTCCATTCTATCCTATGGTTAAGTTTTATATATTTGAAATTGAGAAGATTTATTTATCTGAGTTAAAAATTTTATTAAAAATCTAGGGCTTGTAATTCCATAATACAAGATTATGAAAATACCTTAGAGGTGAGGATTTATGCTTGTAGCCCGCTCAGAGACTAGAGCATGAGGGTTATCAATAATGACTTAAATCTAATGAAAATTTTTATCAAATTTTATTTAATTTGGGACTCTTTATTTTGGCACAGGCTATGGGATTTTGTATGCCTAAATGCATGAGAAGTTGATTATGGGCCAAATCAAAATAGAAAGAGATGTTCTTCCATCATAGGCTCTCAAAGGTTAAGCCTATTCTATCTAGCAAAGATGGAAGTCCTCTTAACAAGAGTGAAAAATAATGGTAATGCATGATATTAAACATACAATATCCAACTAAGGGATTGTTAAATATTTTATTATATTAATTTAATGCCTAGGCTTTTAAATGAGTTGATGAGTTTTAAAGTTTAGTAATGAGTTATTAATGGAATAGAAAATTTATTTTTATCCTAAGAGCCTAATCGCATCCAGGCCATACAACAATCACCAATCATAAATAAACTTTGAAAAGGCATATTTTTCTAATGCACAAGTTAAACAAAATATCAAACAATTTTATAAAGTTATCACAAAAGAATAAAAGGTCGATGCAGTCGGTTTGCTACAACCTAAAAGAAATGTGGGTAGCCGAGCTCTACCCTTACACAACTCAGATTACAAGAAAATAATTATGATTACAAATAATGAATGTTATGGGGGTCTTAATTCTTCATTCTTCATTCTTCCTTCTTTATTTCTTCATCTTCCATTTCTTCATTTGATTTGCTCCATTTCTTTCTTCCTTTGGGCTTGATTTGGATATGCTTTCTCCAAAGGCGTCACATGGTACATAAGACTTGGTCTTATAACCAATGCTCATCCTAATCCCCCATAACACTCATCTTAATCCTAATGCAAGATTACATTAAAAGAAGAAAAGAAAATCTACCCACACTTGTAAAACAAATGTTAGCAAAACACACCATACAACCCAAGTAGTTATATGAATAATTTGGACTTAACAGCCCACTTATGGGTAACCAAGCCCACCTGTCCTAACTTGGATTATTCTTAGGGCCTAAGCAACCTGCACAACAAAAGCATATATATTTTTATTACTTAGTGACCCCTTAAGCACAACCCCCTACAGAAAATATGATTAGGCTAATATTATTTCTAACAATACACCTAACATCGTCTACAATAATACATCAATAGCATCAAAACCATACCGCTCTAACATAAAGCTAGAAGTGGTGACTTAGTCTAATGTGTGTGAATTAAAGCTTGTGTGGTAATATGTAAAGCTTGAGTTGTAATTTGCTAAGTGTGAGGATTTGATTTATAAAGGGGTTGATTTCTCTTTATGTGATATAATTGATTTGAAGATTTTTACTTAGTATTTTCCTTTATTTCATATGGCCTACACTTAACTACTAAGTGTTATAAAGAGAAGGAAGAGAGGGAACCTCTCTTTCATCCCTACCTTAAGTCACTTCCAAAGTAAGTTAATTAATCAATTTTATTTAATGAACGTATATGCTTTAACCAATCCTAAGTTTAGGTTCACTCTAAATGACCTTATTCAATAAGAAATACATCCAATTGGTTCACAATTAATAGTTAATTAAGCTTAAGGGATTTCACTTAACTACTTTTATGGTTTTCTCACACATATGAGCTAACCATAATTTAATTATCTCCCCTTTGGGTTATTGAACACCCAAGATTAAGTTAGAGAAGTAGATTCAATTGAATTAATTAAGTTCATTAATTAACTAATTAAATCTTAATTAACCTTAACCAAAATAAATGAGATGGGCTAAGAGAAAGAGACAAAGAATGGATCCTAAGTCTTAATCCTTAAATCATTTCAATTAGTTCATTAAAGTTCAGGTATGATTTGGATTTTTTTTTCAATTTTGTTAATTAGTTAATAGAGGGGTGTTAACTAATTAATTATTTAAGAGGGATTAGAGAAGACTTAAAAGAAAAGATTGGAAGAGGGAGTCCCAATCCATTTCCTTAGACTTCATCATCATTAATAGAGGTTAATGAACTTAATTGATTGATTAATTTACTGTTCATTTACTTACTTATCACTAATTATATTAAGAAAGTGATTAAGGCTTAATCCATTAGTTTCCCTAATTAAGCAACCAATAAAATCCCAAAACAATTGGGGAGGTAGAGGTCATCCCCCTAAACATGCACAAAAAGTTTGTGATTAATTGAATGGATAATTAGGAGTAATTAGGCTAATTACATTTCCAATTAAACCTTAATTAAGCCAAATCTACTATTCAAAATCAATTAATAATGAGCCTAAGTTTTCATTTTTTTTATTTTTTCTAGAATTAGTTATGAATTTATGAAGTTTCAAGATTAAATAAAAGCCTTAATCCCATCAAGCCATATGGCAGGTAACATGGCGCACTTTCCACGTGCTGTGACGGGATTTGCTATTTAAGTTGTCACATCCAAGTACTGACTCAGATGGAAATGCATGCGATAACTCTGTGGACCATCCGATCTAAGATCGGATGGCCACGATCAAACCTGTAGTTTCGAGGGATTAATCAAAGGCTCTAATTGTGATCCGATTAGGACAGTCCATCTCGATCATGCAGGATGGACGGTCCACTATATATCTCCTCCCAAGATTTAAACAATGGCGCATCAATCGTCACTCGATCTGAGCTCATCTGAGCTTAAATGGAGATGAAAATGATCCCACACCTTCGGGGAAGCACAATAATCAAATCCAATAATGGAAATTGCCTGACATGGAAATTTCTTTCACAAAAGACCAAACTATTTTTATTCAAGGATACGTTTCAATGGCATATCTCATCAGAGCTTATGATCGGTGGTTTCAACAATTGAGGAAGCTTCATTTGGTAGAAACAAAGCTTTGTTGAGCCACACAAGCCTTGATTTGGTGTAGTTTGCTCAGAAGACCAAAGCACTAGACGTAGGTGGTCAGGCTTGTTCGAACTCTACCCTCTGGACATCAGGAAGCTTGGGAAAGAATTTATTCTTCTTTGTTTAGCTCCAAGGAAGGTGTGTGCAAAGTTAATTGCACTTTGGTGGAGATTTGAGCAAATGGGAATCAAAGGTGGCCTCCCCTATTTCGATTTTTTAAAATCGAGAATGAGGATTTTGGGGACCTTGGGAAGCCTTGGAAATAAAGATGGGAACTCTCTCCTTGGTATTTGAATCAAGTGTGAGTGTGTGAGTTTGAGTGAGAATGAGGGGGTATACCCCCCTCATTCTTTGGATCGGAGGGCCATGGATGATTTGGATTCTTCTTGATCAATTGGTCAAATCAGACGTTAATAGAGGTCCTTGGGTGCATGATGTGGCTCAGTTGGTTGGGTGAGGGTGTGGAGGTGGTTGCCAAGAGAGTAGTGGGTGTCCTATGGCTATTTGAAAAGCTCCAATGGGGATGGGGAGGTGATTTCACCTCCCCATGGATCATGGCCAACCCAACCACCTTTGGGCCAGGTCAGCCATGGTCCGAGGTGCAAACTGGCTAGGGGGAGAAAATGATAAAATATGCATGTGCTTCATCTCATGGGATGCCCTAAACCCAAAGGCAAAATGGTCATCAATCAATGGATTCAATTTGGGCTGATTTGGTATGGGTCAAAAGTGGGTTAGCCCAAATTTCAAGTGGTTTTGAGTTTATTTGGTTTGATTTGGCTTGATTTGACCTATTTAGGTCAAATTGGGTTAGGTTGCATCAAGTTGACCAATTGGTCAAATTGGGTCAAACCAAGGGTTGGGTCAAGTTCACATGACCAATTGGAGTGTATTGGTGTCATTGGTTTGATTCAATTTGCTTTGGATTTTATTATGGCTCATTTGGGTTCATATAGGTCAAATGGGTCAAGTTGACCAATTTGACCAATTTGGCCAAATTAGGTTAGGTTAGGTGTTGATTCAAGTTCAATTAGCTAATTGAAAATGATTGTAGGCTTCGGTTTGGTTTAATTTGGAATTAATTTGGATGGCTAATTTGACACTTTAGGGTTAGGTCAAGTTCACCAATTGGTCAACTTGGGCTCAATCATGGATTTGGTCAAGTTCAATAAGTGATTTGGAATGAAATTGAGCCATTGGTTACAATCAATTTGAGTTGGATTTTGATTTGACCTATTTTGGCTTTTAAGCCAATTTGGGTCAACTTAGGTCAAATGGCCAATTAGGCTTGGTTTGGCTTAATTGGGTTTGGTCATATTCAATCATTGATTATGAATGGGTTTGAATCAATGGTTTTAATCAACTTGGCCTATGGTGGATTTTGGCTAGTTTGAGTTTCATTTGGGCTAAGTGTTGACTTGATCAACAGGCTAGGTTGACTTGGTTTGACCCAATTCAAGACAATTGATTAACCTAGGATGATTGTTGATAATGTTGTAAGGTTTGGATGGGCTTTGTTCAATCCAATTTGAGTTGAATTAGAACTTGGCTCAAAAAGGTCTTTCATGTCACTTTGGGTCAAGTGGACCTAAATGGGTTAATTAGCTTGATCATGGCTTAATTCAAGTTTTGTTATATTGATAGATGGGTTTGAGATGGAAACATAAATCCAATTGTAAGTGATTTGGATCCATATGGACTTTGGCTCATATGACAATTTCAAGTCAAAAAGGGCTAACTTGGGTTACCTTAGATTTAGTTTGATAATCATAGTTTATGTTTATATTAGGCCAATGATTGTAGTAATGATTGAATCAGGAAGAAATCCATGGGTTTTGATTTGGTTTGGATAGGATTTGACCAAGTTCAAGGACTTGGCTTAAAAGGGTATAAATTGGATTTTGGTTTGATTTTGGATTTAGTTTTGGCTATTTGAATTTATACTCCATTTATATTCAAAAATATAAATGAAGATATAAATGATTCATGAAAAAACCATTTAGGTTTGAAGTGATTTGGATTTGGTTAAGGCTAAGTCCATAAGATGAAATCAAAGGGCTTAGGAAAGATTTTAGAATTTGAATTCAATCATGGGTTTCAATCATTTGATTTGGAATTGGAATTTGAATTTGAATTTGAGGGTTGGTTTGAAAAAAGGAAGCAAGGATTTGGTTTGGGATATAGGGTAGGCAAGTCTTCCTAAATCCCTAAGGCACAACCTATCCCTATGGCTAACTCTTCTAAGTCTCTAGAGTTAGGTTAAGTGTTCACCTGATCACTAGAAGCATCTTAAGACTAAGGAACTCTTAGTGTCTATCAGAGTCTTAGATCTATGATAAGAAAGTTGAGAGCTCACTCCAAAATTGAGGTCAACAATACCAAAACCAAATATCAAATCAAAAATCCAAACCTAAGCCACATGATTTATTCCATGAACTTAGCCAAATTTCAAGCCAAATTCAGTTGACTCCCTCATGAATCAATTATATCTTCAATCCTCACCTTGAATATAAATCAAAACTAATGAAATCTACAAACAAAATACTAAATCAACCAAACAATAATCAAATTCAAATCAAAATCCTTCATAAGCTATATAAACCAATCCCATGGACTTAACCAAATTCCCATTCAATTCAAACTAAATTCAATTAGTTTTCTCATGAATCAATCATATCTTCAATCTCCATCCCAAATATAAATCAAACCTACAATCACTAAGCCAAACCAAAATCAACCCAAGTTAAACCTAACTTAACCCCTTTGAATTAAGATATTCAAATAAACCCAAACCAGTTGCAATCAAAGCTATATATTAATCCCAAATCCATATATAGATTAAACTAAACTCAAATCAACCCAAAATCAACCCAAATCAACCCAACTAAATCTAATAGGCTCACTTGACCCAAAGTGTCCTAAAAGACCTATTTGAGCCAAAATCCAATCTAACCCAAATTGGATTGAACCAAGCTTAACAAAACTTCTTATCATGATTGTTGATCACCTAAGGTTGATTAATTATCATAAATTGGTTCAAACTAAGTCAACTTGACCATTTGACCAAGTCAACACCCTTAACCAAAGTAGCTAAATTAATTGAAACCATTGATTCACACAAACCTATGATCAATGATTGAACATGACTTGTCCAACAATTGTGCCAAACCTAACCCTAATTGGCCATTTGACCAAAGTTGACCCAATTTGACTTGAAAGATCAAATTGGGTCAAATCCTGATCTAACCCAAATTGATTGCAACTAAAGGTTCAAGTTCATTCCAAATTGATTATTAAACTTGACCAAAGCCATAATTGAACCTAGTTTGACCAATTGGTCAACCTAACCCATTTAGCCTAAATTAACCTAAAGGGTCAAATTGGCCTAAATCCAAATCAAATCCAAATTGATTCAAATCAAAGCCTACATTCATCTTTAATCAACCAATTAAACATGAATCAACCCATAACCTAAACCAATTTGGCCCATTTGGTCAAATTGGTCCATTTGTCCCATTTGATCTACATGAATCCAAATGATCCAAAATAAACCTAAGCCAAATTAATTCAAACCAATTGAACCAAAACACTTCAAATCATCATGTGAAGTTGACCCAAGCCTTGGTTTGACCCAATTTGACCAATTGGTCAACCTAACCCAACTTAGCCTAATTTGACGTATAAAGGTCAAATTGAGTCAAACTCATTTGAACCAAGCCAAAGCCTATTGAAACCTGACCCAACCCATTCTAAACCCACCTTGGGTCAACCTAAAATCAATCCAAACCTAAATTGGGCTAAACCCAAGGCAATTTTTCTTGGATTCTCCTGCCCACATGGGATTTTTCCTAGATTGGCAAAGTCCACTCCCCTCTTTTCCCTTGGCACCCATCAAACACCCCAAATGGGGTTTGACCTATGCACCTGCCCAACCCAAGCAGGTTAGGTCAGTCATGGTCAAAGGGGAGGTGAGTTAACTCACCTCCCCACACTAGCTGAATCCATTGGACCAAGGAGGCGGCAATCACCTTGATCCACTACCAACCAAATCGAGCCACATAGGGTGACACCAACTCACAGGTCATTGGGAGCCAAATCTATCCATCCAATCGAAGGGAGGATACTCATTTTGATCTACCAACTCAATTGAGCATGGTGACAGACAACTTCCTGACCACAAAATTGGGAGCCAAATCTATCCATCCAATAGAAGGGAGGATACCCCCCCCCTCATTTTGATCCAACTTCAACACACACCCTTAGAGACTCCCTAAAGCCCAAAATAAATCCCCTAAAGCCCTCTCCGAGCCATCCAAGCTTCCCCATTGTCGAAGCTTACTATCACCCATATTTCTGATCCAACTCCACAAATACTCAACCAAATCCAAATTCCTTTCACCCACACCTTCTGCACACCTCATCAAGCAAGAATGAATCCCATCCCAAGCTTCCAGACCATCAAAAGTGCAAGTTTAATCAACACCAACCTCCATAGTGATGGTTCATGGTCCACCAAGTGAACAGGAAGAAATTGGCATGTGTGCTACTCAATAGGGCTTCATCTCCACTAAACGAAGCTTCCTTAATAGATTTCGCCTCTGTCTTGAGCCCCGGTGAGGTAATTCCATGAAACCAACCTCCTTGGAAAAATTGGTGGAGCTTTTTGAAGAAAAGTTATATTTTGCATGATCTTAGCCATTGGATCCCTTCGGATCTTTCGTTTCAAGGTGTGCTATCGATCTACGATTAATTTTAGTTTGGGTGAGCTAGACTGAGGGACAAAAGGCAGATGGTGTCAGTCTATCATCGCTCGAGGGATGATTGATCACGTACTATCCATTCCACGTGATTGGAATAAACGGTCATGATTAATCCATTAGATTTCTCTAATTTTATCCCTTAAGGAACCCGTTTGATCTACCTCGATCGAGAGATCGGACGGTAAAGATGAAAGCACGCCGCCACCATAACACACGCTTAAGTAACCAATCCTGCGACGCCACTTGGAAGCCCACCACGTTAGTGGTCTGCATGGCGCCAATGGGATTAGGCTTAATTTAGGGCTTAATTAATGTATTCAATGGCTGAAACTTCTGAAAATCATAACAAATCATAGAAAAATAAATAAATACAAATGAATATTCATTTTGAAGGTATTTCAGAGGAGAATCATTTAAAATTAATCCTAATTAATTTTGAACAATGATTAAAGCTTAATTTTGGTTTAATTAAAATTTAATTAACTTTATTACTCCTTAATTACTTAAGTAATTGGTTTCAAACTTTTTTATTATTGTTTAATGGGATGACCTCTACCTCCCATAATTTTCTTGAGATTTATTGCTTAGGTAATTAGGGAAATTACTCATTTAAGCCTTAATTACTCTCTTAATTAATTAAATGGTTAACTAAACCCTTAATCATGCAACAAATCAATTAATTGAGCTTGTTAATCACTGTTGAATAGTGAATGGGCAAAGGAAATGGGATAAGAACTTCTTTCCTAATCTTTTTCCTAAGTCTATTTCATTTTAAAAGAAATTGATTGAAATGAGATTAATTAAAGGTTTAATTCATTAATTGGATGGTATAATTAATCAATTTAAAATCATAATAATATCAAATCTTGATTAATTAAATCATGGGTAGATCTTTAGGTGTTTAATAACCTAAAGGTTCTTAGGAAAATTATGGTTAACTCACATGTGTCGGGAAACCATTAGAGTACTTAATTAAGTTCCTTATTCTAATTAACTATCAAATGTGAGCCAATTGCATTAGGCCCCTATATTATCTAGGATCATTGCAAATTTACTTTCTATTCATATTCATATCATGTTGGCTCGTAATTATTTGGTTAATTATAATAAAAGTAACATAGGTAAGGTGATTATTTGGTTTAATTAAGGATCTAACTTAATTAACTCATAAAATCTATTTCATTACCTTTGCGTAAACCGGATCATATTAATAATGTGGAATGGGATTAGATAACAATTGAATGCTCCTCCTCCTCTCAAAATCAAATCAAAGATTCAAAACTAATTTGATAAAGGAACTTTGGTTTTCTTTAAATGAGTTTATTTAATGTGATTATCCTTAGAAATTAGTTTAATTGAATGAATCATGTGTTTACATTTAATTATTTTTTTTCCAAGCACATTAAATGTTGTATGCCATTTGATTTCATGCATCCATACTTTCAAATTTAAATAAATCAAATGAATTTCCTTTATGTAAGCTTGCATGTGTTGGTTTAATTAAGTATATGTGTGGCTATTATCACTAATAAATTTAAAACTAATTTTCAAAGTTTACAAATCAATTATAATACTTAGAATATTAGTAGTTATCAATACATATAGGATTTACTTGTGTTTATAGCTTGAGCATATTAAATGAAGCTCTCTTTCTAATAATTCATATATAGATTTACATGAGTTTGAATAATAATGGGTATATAGTCTAGACATCCGAGGGATACAAGACTTTAGTTAGCCCCAAGGAGGTCATTTGATTACCTCACTTCCTTAGTTTAACAATGACACGTACTCATTCAATTTCATTCTTATGCATTTTAATATTAGAATTTAGATAGAGCTTTAATTCATATGCCTAAATGATTTAATTAAGAAAAATACAATCTTTGCATGATTTTCATCTTTCTAGTTTTGTATACATTCATATAAGTTTAAGATGGCAAGTGTTTAGTCTAGACATCCTGAGAATACGAGGCTTTAGTTAGTCCCAAAGAGGTCATTTAATTACCTCACTTTCCTAGTTTAACAATGGCACGTACTTGCTTACATCTTTTGCTACCAAAAATACATACATTTACATTCACCTAAGTCATTAGCACATGTGATTTGTATAAATCAGTGCACTCTTTCTCTTATTCATGTATGGATTTACATAGATTTGGAATGTTAATAAGTATACAGCCTGGACATCCCCAGAACACGAGACTTTAGTTAGCTCAAAGGAGGTCATTTGATTACCTCACTTCCCTGGTTAACAATGACACATACTTATGTGATTCCATCCCTATGTATTTTGGTATTAGAATTTGGATAGAGCTTTAATTTATATGTTCATATAATCTAATTAAAATGAAAATATAAACTTCAAACATACACTTATATTCATCATTCAAGTGTGCTAGAATATGTTGTATGTATTGATACACTTAGAATTAAAATCATATGCATGTTACATGTGATGGAAAGGAATGACTTAATATACATCTTATGGTAGTAATTCAATTAGATTAATCCTAAGAAGCCTCTCATATTAAATAAGGTCATTTAAAGTTAACCTAAACTTAAGATTAACTAAAAATTATTTAATAAACCATTCACTAAAGAGAAGTAAATCAAATTAATATTCTTTTGAAGTGGCTTAAGGTAGGGATTAAAGAGGGTAATCCTCTTTCTTCTCTTTACAACATTTAGTTGCTAAGTGTAAATTATATGAAATAAAACAAATTATAAACTAAAATTTGTAAAGCACTTAAATAATTTAAAGTGAAACCAACCTTCAAGTTAACTTGAATATTTTCCAAACTTAGAGAAATACAACTCTAATACTTAGTTAAGACATACCACACAAGACGTTAACACATATATTAGAATTAAGTCACCACTTCTAAGTTTATTATGTGATGTATTATTTTAGACTAGATATTAGGGTGTATGCTTCATAGACTGGATATTAAGCCGCTCTTAGCCTAATCATATTTTCTATAGAGGATTTTTCTTAAATGGTTGCTTAAAAAATATAAATGCTTTGCTTTTAGGTTGCTTAAGCCCCTAAGCATAATCCAAGTTAGGATAGATAGGCTTGATTACCCATGGGTGCTAAGCCCAAATATATATATATATATATATATATATATATATATATATATATATATATATATATATATATATATATATATATATATATATATATATATACTTGGGATTGTATGTGTTTAGCTAATCTCTATTTTGCAGGTGTAGTTAGATTAAACTTTATTTATACGAATGTAATTTTTCAATAGGAATTATGTTTAGTGCTATGGGAGATTATGATGAGCAGTGACCAGAAGTCTTTGTCCTGAGGTGCCCTGTGATGCCTTTGAAGCAAGCACCATCCAAATCAAAGAAGGAAGAAGAAAGGAGGAGGATGGAAGAATGAAAGCCCCCATAGCATGTATTCATTCAAATTGTAATTGTTCTTTCATATTTCAGGTTGTATAAGGGTAGAGCTTGCTACCCATCATTTCTCTTTTGGGTTGTATGGTGGCACCCGACCACACGGTTGTTATTCTCTTATGATAGTTTATAAAATTGATTGATGTTATGTTTATACTGTGCATTAAGATGGCATGCTCTTTATAGTTTCTTCATGTTTGATGCTTTAATATGTGGCCTAATAGTAGGCTCTTATGATATAAATAAATTTTCTCCCCAACTAATCATTCATAATTAAATTTTAAACAACTCAAAATCTCACCATAAAGCCTAGGTTATAATCAAGATAATTAGAATATTTAGCAACCCCTTAGTTGTGTGGTTGTATGTCTCACATCATTCATGTCATCTTGCATCACTCTTGCAAAATGAGGGCCTCCATCCTTTCACGCATAGGGATCGCTTCACCCATGAGAGCAACCCCTACTGATGGAGCTTCACCCACTCTCTTTTGATTTGGCCAATAATCTACTTCATCATGCATTTAGGCATATAAAAATCCTAAAACCTTTATCTAAAATGATTTGTCCAATATGAAATAAAATTTGAAAAGATTTTACAATTGTAGATTAAATCATATGCTCATACCACTCATGCTCTAATCTCTTAAGGAGTGGGTTAAGGGCTTTTGTCTCTTTCAAACCAGATAACTACCCTAGCTATCTTGCAATTATAAGACCAGACTACATGGTTTTAAAGTTGTAGGAGGAGTTAGCTGGCATCCACTCTAGGTGATTATAAGTCCAGAAGTCGAATGGTTTATTCTCTCTTATGGAGGTGAACCTTTATGTCCACCCATCGCTTAGGTTTAGATCATGCTTTTCTTCATACTAAAGTCCCCTAGATTTAGGATCCGAGGTAGCTATTTTCTTTGGGCTACAAGCATAAATCCTCACCTCTTAGGCATTTTCATAACCTTGTGTTGGTAGATTATAAGCCCTAGCAATCTAATAAATTTCAACTAAAATAAAATAAATCTCTTCACTTTCAAATATATAAAGCCTCACCATAAGATAGATTGGAGCACTTACTAGGATTCCTAGTATCATGAGTGCCCTCTACTTATCTTTCTTTAGATTCTAAAAATGAGTCTTCTTCTTGAACTTTCCCACTTGATTTTCTAAATATAACCAATCCTTTGATAGTCTAACCTTGGAATCTTCAGAGATGATAATTATCTACTTTAATCGAGAGTATTCTTAGGAAATTTTAATTCTTAAGATGTAATTAACTATGGAGGCTCTCCATAGGAACTTTAGAACCTAGTTTAATATAAATCTTGCTTTATTCACCCATGTAAAGGGAAAATTTTTTGGTATATTCGAAGACTCATCATGCCTTATGAGTCCTTATTAGGTGATTAGGTCTATTGAAGGGTGATGCCTCTATCTTTCAAGATAGTACATTATGGTGTTTAGATGTGTATGGGGGACTCCACACAGATCATAGGGGTACTTATTAAATTGATCGGGTATGACATTAAGGTATGATGTACTATCTTGAAAGATAGAGGCATCACCCTTCAATGGACCTAATCATCTAATAAGGACTCCTAAGGCATGATGGGACTTCGAATGTACTAGAGATTTTTCCCCTACTTTACATGGATGAATAAAGTAGGTTTATATTAAATCGAGTTCTAAAGTTCCCTATAGAAGCAAGCCTCCATAGTTGATTACATCCTAAGAAAGGTGAATTCTTTATGAATACTCTCGATTAAAGTAGGCAATTGTTATCTCCAAAGATCTCAAAGTTAAGACTATCAAAGGATTGGTTATGTTTGGAAAATCAAATGGGAAAGATCAAGGATAATACTTATTTTTGGAAGCCAAAGGGGATTAGCAGGGAATGCTCATGATATTAAGAAACTTAGAGATCATTCCAATCTATCCTATAATTAGGCTTTATATATTTGAAAGTGGAAAATTTTATTTATTTGAGTTGAATTTTATTAGATTGTTAGGGCTTATAATCCATCAACACAAGGTTGTGGAAATGCCTAAGAGGTGAGGATTTATGCTTATAGCCTGAGTGAAATAGCTACCTTGGATCCTAAATCTTGGGAGCTTTAGTATGAGCTAAAGCATGACCTAAATCTAAGCAGAGATGGGTATAAGATTTACCTCCATAAGAGAGAGTAAATCACCCGACTGCTGCACTTATAATCGCCTGGAGTGGCAGCCAGCTAACTCCTCCTATGATTTTAAAATCATATGGTCTGGTCATATGAAACTACAAGATGGTTGGGTTGTTATTAATTTAGAAAGTGAGACTAAAGTCTTTAAACCCACTCCTTAAGAGACTAGAGCATGAGTGTTATGAATAATGACTTAATCTAATGCAAAATCTTCTTAAATTTTATTTAAATTTTGACACTTTATTTTGACAAAGGCTTTAGGATTTTGATGCCTATATGCATGATGAAATAAAGTTGTTGAATTAAATCAGTGAGAAATTGGTGTTTTCCACCACAACCCTCACAAGTCAAGCATCCTCCTATCATGCAAGGATGGAAATCCCCTATTTTCAAGAATGAAAAATTATGATACACATGTTGTGAAACATTCAACCATTCAGGTAAAGGGTTACTAAATCTTTTAATTATCTTTTTTAATGCCTAGGCTTTATGATGAGGTTATGAGTTAAAGAAAATTTTAGTTATGAGTTGTAGTTGGGTAAAAGATTTATTTGTCCCTAAGAGCCTAATCGTATCCAGACCACACATTAAAGCATCAATCATAAGAAACTATAAAAAGCATGTTATTTATAATGCACAATTTAAACACAACATCAATCAATTTTATATCTACCACAAAAGAATAATAGGGCGGTGTGGTCGTGTGCCTCCGTACAACCCAAAAAGAAAGGATTGATAGATGAGCTTTACCATTATACAACTTAGAATATGAAAGAATAATTATAATTTATAAATGAATAAGTGTTATGGGGGATCTTCAAGTCTTCATGTCTTCATGTCTCCTTCGTTTCTTCTTTTTCATTTGATTTGGTGGACTTCAAGGCATCACATGGCACCTAGGACAAAGCCTTCTAGCCAATGCTCATCCTAATCCCCCATAACACTAATCCTAATTCCTAATATAAAATTATATTAAAAGTAAGAAAAGTAAATCTAACTACACCTATAAAATAAGTGTTTGCGAAGCAAACATACAATCCCAAGTAGTTATATATATATAATTTGGACTTAGCACACAACACATGGGTAATCAAGCCCACCTGTCCTAACTTAGGTTATGCTTAGGGAATTAAGCAACCTATAAAGAGAGCATTTACATTTATTTTTAAGCACAATCCCCTATAGAAAACATCATTAGGCTATTCATGGCCTAACATCCAATGAGGCATATACCCTAACATCCAATCTACAATAATGCATCACAAAACAAAACATACATCATACCAAGCACTGTCCTAACATAAAGCTTGAAGCGGTGATTTAATTCTAATGTGTATGTTAAGGCTTGTGTGGTATGTTTTACTAAGCATTAAAGTTATATTTTTCTAAGTGTAGAAGAATTTAATTTAACATAAAGGGTTGTTTTCAATTGAAGTTATTTAATTGATTTGAGAATTTTAATTTATGTTTTCTTTTCTTTCATTTGATTACACTTAGCAACTAAGTGTTATAAAGAGAGGGAAGAGGATTTCCATATTTCATACCTACCTTAAGCTATTTCTAAAGCATATTAATTTGATTTAGTACTCTTTAGTGAATGACTTATTACAAATTATTAATTAATCCTAAATTTAGGTCCTTTAAATGATCATATTCAATATGAAAGGCATCTTAAAATTAATTTGATTGAATTACTATCACATAACATATATTAAATCATTCCTTCCCATCACATGTAACATGCATATCATTAAATCCAAAGTTACCCGCACATACAATATGTTTTAGCACACTTACATGATGGATATGAACATGCATATGTAAAGTTTATATTTTTCATTTGATTGAATTATTTAATCAAATTGATTTTAAAGCTCTATCTAAATTATTATATAAAAATACTTAAGGATGAAATTAAATAAGTATGTGTCATTATTAACCAAAGAAGTGAGGAAATCAAATAACCTCCATAGCTAAAGCTAAAGTATTTCTGGATGTCCATTATATAACCACTTACATTCAAACATATGTAAATTTGCATACATGAATATAAGAAAGAGAGCTCCCAATCACAAGATAAATTAATTCAACAATTTAAACAATTATGAATGCATGTATTTTTTATAGAAAAGATGATTGTCATTCTCTAATTAAACATACACATACATGTATAGAACACATAACCAAGTACGTGCTTTTGTGAACTAGGGAAGTGAGGTAATCAAATGACCTCATTGAAGCTAGCTAAAGCCTTGTATTCCTAGGATGTCCTGACTATATACCCACTTTTCTTAAATACATACACATGCATTCATAATTAAGAGGATAAAATTCATACAATAAATTATATTTTCTTTAATTGAATTATGTGTATGTATGAATTAAGACTTTATACAAATTCTAGTGTTGAAATACATAAGAATGAAATAAAATGAATATGTGCCTTTGTTAACCATGGAAGTGAGATAATCAAATGACCTCCTTGGGGCAAGCTAAAGTCTCATATTCCTGGGATGTTCAACTATATACCCATTAGCATTCACACTTATGTAAATCAACACATGAATAAAGGAAAGAAAGCTTCACTTCATACACTTAAGTTATAATCACATACATCTTTGATGTATTTATAACTAGCACCCTAATATATGTTATGATTCAATTATAAACTTTTGAAAAAATACATTTGGATTTAATAGTGATAGTAGCCACACATATATTAAATTAAATCAACACATGCAAACTTAACATAAAAAAGAAACCTTATTTGATTTAATTAATTTTGAAAAAGTGATGGATGCATGAAATTAAACAACATACAATATGTAGCATGATTGGAAAGAAATAATCAAATACAAGCATGTGATTCATCAATCCAATTAATTTCTAGAGACAAAAATACCAAATAAAACTATTTAAAATAAACCAAAGTTCTTTAATGTCATTTTGATTTCATGTTCAATTTGACTTAAGGAATGTGAGCATTTATTTATATTTTTAATGGATTCCTCTCTAAAATATCTTTAAAATGAGCATTTATTTGTATTTTTTATTTTTTTATGATTTGTTATGATTTTATGAAATTTTTGCCTTAAAAATAGATTAATTAGCCTTAATTAAACCTAATCCTGTCAACACCATATGGCGCACTGACACGGTGCACTTTCCACATGGCATTGTAGGATTTGATATTTAATGACTGTCCATTCTGATCATGTGGAACAGATGGTGCGTGATCTACCTTCCCACGAGTGACAAGAGATGGAGCCCGTCTACCATTACTAGTGCGATCTGAGCTCACCCAAGTGGTTTGCTTGAATGACCAAATTCCATTGATTTAGATCTCGATGGTGATCAAACTCCTAGCTCCGTGATCGTAGAGCCTTGGGAAGGACTTGTATGGCTTCAACAAGGTGCGGGGATGGTGTGTGCAAGGAAAATTTGAATTCTATTAAGGATTGAGGTAGTTGGGATCAAAGATGTCCTATTTTGATTTTTCGGAAGGAGAAATTCTGATGAGGGAATCTTTGAGAACACTTGGGAGCTCACAAGGTAGTTAGAAATCTCTTTAGGAAGCTCAAATGAAATGAATGGTGTCCTTTCCAGTGCAAATTGAGGGGGTATATCCCTTGATTTCTTGTGATGGATGGATGGATCGAGCTAACATTTTTTGGCCAGTCAGCCACTGTCAGGGTGAGTTGTCTCCATCCAGTCCACTTGGCTTATTTTGAGTGGAGGGAGGCTTGAGAGGTGGCTCAAGGCATGGGATGGGCGATGGCTCTCCTTGGATCCTTTAGGTTCTCAATTTGTAAAAGAGGTGAGTTAACTCCCCTTTTGGTCCATGGCAGACCTAGCCCACATGGGCTAGGCTAGGTGGCTAGGTCGTACCCCATTTGGGGTGTGTAAGGGTTGCCAAGTGGAAAGGAGAAGTGGACTTTACTATTTTAGGAAAAATCCCATGTGAGGTGGCATAGCCAAGGAAGATCTCATTGGGTTTAGGCTAATTTTGAGCTGACCCAAGGTGGGTTTGGGTTGGGTTTGGTCAGGTTCCAAAGTGTCATGGGTTGGTTCAAAGGGGTTTGGCTAATTTGACCCTTATAGGTCAAATTGGGCTAGGTAGGGTTAGGTTGACCAATTGGTCAAATTGAGTCAAACCAAATCTTAGGTTAGGTTCAAATAATGATTTGAAATATTTTGGTACAAGTAGTTTCAATAAATTTGGCCTAGGTTTGATTTTGGCTCACTTGGATTCATATAGGTCAAATGGGTCAAGTTGACCAATTTGTGGTTAGGTGTTGATTTAAGATCAACTGTTCAATTGGATAGGATTGTAGGCATTTATTTGAATCAATTTAGATTTAATTTGAATTTAACCCAAATTAACCTATGGGTCAACTTGGGCTTGGTTGGTCAATTGGGTCCATTTGGTTAAACTGGGCTCAATTATGGCTTTGATCAAGTTCAATAATCAATTTCGAATGAACTTGAGCCGTTGGTTGCAATCAATTTGGGTTGCATCATGATTTAACCTATTTTGTCCTTTTAGGTCAATTTGGGTCAAATTCGATCAAATGACCAATTAGGTTAGGTTTGGCACAATTGATGGTCAAGTCATGTTCAATCATTGATTAAGGGTTGATGTGAGGCCATGGTTTCAATTGAATTGGTGTAGGGTGAGTTTTGGCTAGTTTGGGTTCATATGGGTTAAAGGTTGACTTAGCCAATTGATAAGTGATCAATCGTCATGGTATGAGGTTTGGATGGGTTTGGTTCAATCCAATTTGGGTTGGATTAGAACTTGGTTTAAATGGGTTCTTTAGGTCACTTTGGGTCAATTGAACCTAAATGGGTCAATTGGCTTAGTTTTGGTTTGACTAAGGTTTAGTTGAGTTTATATATGAGCTTAATATTGAAAAATAAATTCAACTACAATTTATTTTGGCTATGATGGGTTTTGGTTCATTTGGAATTTCCAAGTTAAAGCTTGACTTGGGTTGATTTCAATTTGGCTTGATGATTGTTGGTTTCATTTATATTTGGGTAGATGATTGAATTAATGATTGGTTCAAGAGAAAATCCATTGATTTTGGCTTGATTTAGATAGGATTTGGCTAAGTCCAAGGGATTCAATCATAAGGCTTAAGGAGGATTTGGGAGTTTGAATTTGATCTTGGGTTTCAGTTATTTGGTGTTGAATTTCAATTTGAATTTCATAAATGATTGAGGGATTGAATTGATCTTATAGAAAATCAATTGAATTTGGATTGATTTGAATTTTGTTAAGGGCCAAGTCCATAAGATAAGATCATAGGTCTTAGACAGGGTTTTGATTTTGGATTTGATCATGGGTTTTAATCATTTGATTTGGAATTTGGATTTGGATTTGGCATTTGTATTGAATTTGAGGTTTGGCTTGAGAAGGTGATCATGGATTGGGTGTAGGCTATAGGGTGTGTGATTTCCCTAAATCCTTAAGGCATAGCCTAATCCTATGACTAACCTTTCTAAGTCTCTCAGCTTAGGTTAAGTGTTTTCCTAATCACTAGAAGTGTCTTAAGACTAATGAACTCTTAGTGTAATAAGAGTCCTAGATCTATGATGAGGAGATTGAGAACTCACTCCAAAAGTGAGATCAACAAAATGACCCCAAATAGGTGTGGTGTTACTAACAAGGCACGCCACACATATTGGTGTTGACCGAGATGATCAACAATGTCCAAACGATCGCAAGAACTATCAAAAATGATCTAATCCAAGACCCAAAAGGTAGATAAAATCATAATCTTAGTGCAATGCAACTCAACTTATGCCAAGGGCATAAGAGAGGGAGGAGGAATTATTTAGAATTTCATGTCAAGGACATGAAAGAAGATCTGCTGGGGGATCACACATACATTGGAAGTGCCATGTGAGAGGTTTATGCCGAGGGCATAAAAAGGAGGAGTTCATTGGAGATTGAGTGTATGAACCTTCCACTAGGGAAGCAAGTTTAAGCTATCCATTGGGGATAAGGATATGGTTGGATTTGGGTACATGATTTGTGGAAAGAAGATTGACTGGTGAACAGGATCTATAATCCATCAGGGATGGGCATATGAACCTTCAACTAGGGAAGCAGGTTTGGGTTATCCACTAGGGATAAGAGTTTATTAGTTTTTTTGGGGATGTATCCACTGAAGATGAAAATTTGGTTGGATTTGTTTGATTTAGACTCCATTAGGGGAGTTTGTTTAATTTTTATGGCTCCATTGGGGAGGACAATTTTGAATTGAGGGAATATCCACTGGGGATAAAAACTTGGATAAATTTGATGGGTTTTAATTTTTGATTTGGCTTATGGACCTAGTAAGTGTGCGATGGACCCTTTAAGGAGGGGCCCACAGGAATCCCTACCTTGACTATAAAATAAGATATCCAACTTAAAAAGCATTCATTTTAATTTGGACTCAAATTGGTTGATGGCTATCTAAGAGATCAATAATTCTCATTTAGAATCAAAGACTTCATTAAAATAAACTTATTTTCAAAACAAAAGAATAACATTTAAATACAAACAGAAGAATATTTGGGGCTCATGGTGTGCACAATGGTCTTAGAAAGATTGGCAGAACTTACAACTTCTAAAGCGAGACTCGGGTGACACGTTGGTCACAACAATTCAAGGGAACTACTAGAGAGTGATGCTATGGACTAATCTTAGCTCTAGAGTACTCAGGCGATCCCCATAGAGTGTTTTACTGACACTGCCCTAAATATTGGATGCCTACTTGGGAAAGGTGCCACTGAGGCATTATCCTAATCCACAAGTGAATATATATTTTATTTTATTTATTATTGTGGACCCTATTTATGTATGAGGGACCACAGAAGGCTATGTCGACCACTTATCTCATTCTTGAACTAATAGATCCATTCATCATGAAAGAATCTCCAAATAGGGGTGGTTCTTGAAAGAGGGGCTGTCCAATCCAAATGTAACCGTAGTGTCTAAATTGGGTGAAGGATGTCATCTAAAAGTAGGGAGGTACCACTAGGGGAGTTATCCTGGACCCTATAAAAAATAATGTATGTAGGTGTACAATGGCCAACTTAAGGAGAAAGCATAATAGACTTACATCTGCCATGAGTTGTTTATCCACCGAGTGGGGCGCTGTCAGCATAAAGAGCACCAAACAACCTAAGGTGCCTGTCGGTGTGCGATGATCAGTTTAGAAAAAATGTGTGTAGATTTATATCTCCCTAAAATGGAACTGATCATCAGGATAGTATGTTGTGTAGACTTATATCTCGACTGCATGTCGGTGTGCATAATCATGCTAGAATAAAAATGTGACTTACATCTTTTTAAGTGAGGAACAACCACTGGGGTGACCCATTGTTGGCATAACATATCGACCTGACCTAATGGCAGCTACCAAGTAGGGAGTCACAAAGAAGGACTAAACCTAGACTTGAAGTAGTCAGGAGGAAAGGAGCAGCTGGGGGACTTACCCTAAACCTCAAATATACACAACCCAGTCAATGCATGATGGCTAGTTCAAGAAGAAAGCATAGCAAACTTATATCCTTATAAACAAGTCATCATGGGGTAGCTTACCGATCATGCAGTAAGTCCTACCAAACTAAGGGGTGTTTATCGGTGTGCAATGGCCAAGTATGGAAGGAAAACATGGCAAACTTGCATCCTCCAAAGCAAGAAGACCACTGGGGACACACACTAGCGGGGTCATGTTAGCTTGACTAAAGAATTGAGTGAGTGTAGGTGTTATCCCAACTCAAAAGTGCTTGATACAAAGATTTATGTTTGTGTGTAGTTTATATTTGTGTTTTGTTAATGAAGGATAGGATGACGCTTGGGTTCTCTTACACCTACCCTAAACATGTCATGGTAGATTCATAAGCAAAGATGTTTTCTACATGGAGAGATAGAATTTAGACAAAATTTTCATTAATAATTATTTTCAAACATGATTTATGAATAATATTTCCTTAGGTAGAACCCATTGATTAGAAGCATTCTCCCTTATGATTACTAAGTTGATAAGATCCTCCTTGGTAAGCCTTCTCTATGGAAAAAGGGCCTTCCCAAGTGGGTTGAAACTTTCCTCCCATCTTGTGATGGGCAACAATTGGTCTTCTTAGAACTAAAATAAACTCTCTTACTTGGAAAGCTCTAGAACGAACCAACTTGTTGAAAGCTTGAATCATTTTGGCCTTGTATAACTCGAGGTTCTGGCATGCCCGTATGCATCTCTCCTCTAAACCTTCGAGCTCTTCTAACCGCAACTTGGCATTATGCTGCTTTGTGATCTTGCTTCCCATAATTATCCTTAGTGATGGGAGTTGGACATCTAGTGGTAGAACTGCTTCAAACCCAAACACTAAGGAGAAAGGGGTAACTTGAGTTGGAGTTCTATATGTAGTGTAGTATGCCCATATGGCTTCAACTAACTGCTCCTGCCACTATCGCTTAATGTCATCGAGCATCTTCTTCAATATTTGGATGAGAGTTTTGTTGAAGGCTTCTGCCAAGCCATTTACCCTCGGGTAGTAGATGGTATAGTATCTCCAATCTATTATGTCTCCAAGCAAAGTTGTTGGTCTTGGTGCTCTTGATGGAGTACCATTATCAGATATAATTTGCCGAGGCACCCTAAACCCATATATGATATGGTTCCTAAAAAACTATAGCACATGCTGAGCTGTGACCTCTCTAAGTGATATCGCCTCACTCACTTAGAAAAGTAGTCGGTAGCTGTTAGAATGAATCGATGACCCTTAGAAGAAGGAGGGTCAATCTGACCCACTTTGTCGGTACCCTAACACTCGAATGGCCATGAGGCCAATATTGGGTGTAGAATGTTGGGTGGTTGGTGTAGGACCACACTATACACCTAACATTGGTGGCATTACCTAGCTATATCCATGAAATATGTAATGGTGATATCATCTCTTGATCTTGGATTTCATCTTGATGGTGGTGAGCTCCACATAACCACACCTCGTCACCATCTTATGGGCTTTGTGTTTGTCTAAATAGCATAACCACATATGATCAAAAGACCGTCAGTACAAGGTGCCATCCATGAGAGCAAAGGAAAGTGCTCTCTGCTTCACTTGATGTGCTAGCGACTTCTCTTGAGGTAGTTTTCCTATATTTAGGTAATCCATGAATTGTTGCCTCCAATCCAACTCCTCGTCCTTTTTGGCAACAGCAACCTCCCATTCAAGAGAGTATCTTTTAATGAGTTCAGCATCAATAAGAGATAAGACTTCTATTTTGAACCCTTATTTGGTATGGACTCATCTTCAACATGCCAACTCCTTGCCAAGTTTGGCTAAAGAATCTGTTAAGGTATTTTCTCCTCGAGGAATCTTGTAAATGGAGACCTCTGTGATTTGGGCCAACAACTCCATGGTGTACTTGTGCTAGTGATGGAGTGTGGTGTTTATTTTTGGATGTGAGACAACACGTCTTAGGGGATACTTATTGAAGTTATCGGGTATGACATTAAGAAATGATGCACTATCTCGAAAGATAGAAATAACCACTCGATAATGGATTTAATTACCTAATAAGGACTCCTAAGGCATGATGGGTCTTTAAATGTACCAAAGATTTTTCCCCTATTTTACATGGAAAAGTAAAGTAGGGCTTATTTTAAGATGGGTTTGTTAAGTTCCCTATGGAGGCAAGCCCCCATAGTTAGTTACATCCTAAAGAATAGGATCCCTTAGGAATACTCTCGATTAAAATAGAAAATTAGGTTATCCAAAGATTTCAAGGCTAAACTGTCAAAGGATTGGTTGTATTTGGAAATTCAATAGGGAAAACTCAAGGTGAAGACTTATTATCGAAACCAAAGAGAATGAGTAGAAAATGCTCATGATACTAGAAAGCCTAATGGGCATTCCAACCTATCCTATGGTTGGGCTTTATATGTTTGAAATTGAAGAGATTGATTTTATTAAAGTTGACATTTTGTTAGAAAGCTAGGACTTACAATCCCACAATATAAGGTTATGAAAATGCCTAAGAGGTGAGGATTTATACTAGTAGCCTGAATCTCATATCCTAAATCTAGGGAGCTTTGGCAAGAACCTAAGCGACCTAAATCTAAGCGGAGATGGGTATATAATTAACCCCCACAAGAGAGGATAAATCACTGGACTTACAACCACGGTGGCTAACTCTCTCAACTTTAAATCTATGTAGGCAAGTCATACGATTTTACAAGATAGTTAGGTTGTTATTATTTAGAAAGAGACTAAAGTCCTTAAACCCACTCCCTAAAGAGACTAGAGCATGAGAGGTATGAGTAATGACTTAGTCTAATGCAAATCTTTTTAACTTTTATTTTTTTTGACTCTTCATTTTGATAAAGGCTTTGGGATTTTTGTATGCCTAAATACATGTTGAAATGAGTTATGGGCTAAATCAAGAGAGAAGAGGGTGAAGATCTGTCAGTAGGAGTTGCTCTCATAGGTTAAGTGGTTGTCATGCATGCAAGAGGCCATTATTTTGCACCAAGGGAGTGAGGTAAAGACCTCCTTGGGGCTACTTAAAGTCTTGCATCCTTGGAATGTCCAGACTAATATATCCACTACTCTTATATACATATGAATGTATAAACAACAATAAGAATAGAAAACCATGCAAAAGTAAAATTTGATTTAATTATGATTTTCATTCATTAGTTATATCACACATACACATGTATAAAAGGTTTCAGTGGATATGGTGCCATTATTTGCACTAGGGGAGTGAGGTAAAGACCTCCTTGGGGCTTTTTAAAGGCTTGCATCCCTGGAATGTCTAGACTAATATACCCACTAGCATTCGTACTTATGCAAATCAACATATGAATGAAACAAAGAAACTTCACTTTATACACTAAGCTTATATTCACATGCACCTCCTATGTATGTGTAACATGTATTATTATTCATTAATAAGCATATATTTGAGACTTAAAAGTGATAATAGCCACACATATTTTTAATTTAATCCAACACATGCAACTTGAAATAAACGAAATCATTTCATTTAATTAATTTTTTGAAAAGGATAAATGAATGCTCACAATTGGCATTCAACATTTAATATAATTGGAGAGAAATAAAAGAACATAAGCACATAATTTTATTCAATCCAATTAATTCCTAAGGACAGTCATATCAAATACAATCATTTAAAGTAAACCAAAGCTTCTTATTAAGTTATTTTAGATGTTTGATTTGATTTGGAGAAAAGATGAGATTCAATCATTTGATGCTCCTAAACCATTCCCATATTAATTAATTAATTTGATTCAATGAAAAAAATTTCAGTTGACTTTATAGATTAATTAAGTTGTGATATGAATTAAATCAATTAATTAACCCTTACCCATGTTACCTTAAAGTAATTAACCAATTAATTATGTGCCAACATAATATGCACATGAATTGGAATTTAAATCAACAATGAACCTAACAAATAAAAGGCCTAATATAATTGGCTCACAATTAGTGGTTAATTAGAATAAAGAACTTAATTAAGTACTCTTATGGCTTCTCCACATATGAAGGTTAGTCATAATTTTCTTAAATAGCTTTAAGTTGTTAAACGCCAAAAGATCTACCCAAGAAACTTAATTAGAAGAGTTTTGGAATGATTATGATTTTAATTTAATTAATTAAGTCATTTAATTAATGAATTAAACCATCAATTAATCCCAAATTACTAATTTCAAGTGAAATAAACTTAGGGAAATGAATGGGGAAGAGGTCATAATCTCATTCCCCATGCCCATTCACTGTGATACAATAATTAACAAGCTTAATTAATAGTTTCCTCATTGTTTAAAATTTTAATTAATCACATAATTAATTAATTAAGTAATTAAGGCTAAGATAAAAATTTTTCTAATTAACCTGGCAATAAATCCCAAGAAAATTTTGGAAGGCAGAGGTCATCCCACTAATTATACTCTAAAAGTTTGAAATTAATTACTTGGGTAATTAAGGAGTAGTTAAGAAAATTAAGTTTTAAATTAAGCCTTAATTACTATTCCAAATTAATTAAAATTAATTTTAAATTAATCTCCTCTAAAATACCTTCAAAATGAATGTTTATTTGCATTTTTATAATTTTTGTATGATTTATTATGATTTTTAGAAGTCTCTAGTCATTAAGATGAATTTCATGAAGTATGATAATTTATTTTATTAAAATAAATTATTTGAAATTAAAATTTAATATCTTTCAATCCAAAGTTATTTGGATTTAAAATTCTTATGGTAGGTATATTTTAACTTATATTTCAATTCCTGAAAATTTCAACTTAAGCTGATGTGTATATTTATTTTAATTAATTAATTTTTATTTTTAATAAAGCTTAAATAATGCTCAAATTATTTAGTGAAATTTGTGGATTTTGGGTTTGTTGGATTCATCTTGAAAAGATGAATCCTACGAGCCCTTATTTGCAATTTTTTGTTAAGTATTTTAATTTTTATGAATTTTTAAAGTTTTAGCTTTTTTAAATAATTTTTTAAATCAGAAAATACCTTAATTTCCCATTAACCTTAGTTTGACGGAACATGGCGCCATGGCGACATGCGGTACGTGGTCTCACATGGCGCTGACATGGGCGGTGAGTGAGAAAAGCATATGAACAGGAAAGCGACGTGTGGATCAAATCCAACAGTCCAATCATAGATCGGATGGTCCATATCTAATCCACATGATCAGAGAGGTGGAAATGTGCAATCTGCATGCGATCTAAGCCATCTGATCCTGCGAATCATGAGAACGGACAATTGTTGTGCATCGCGACTGGCAGAATGATAAACTAAGGGATTTTGGGGTTTTTTATGGAATCTAATTGAAATTTCATCTGAATGGACTCATTTTCACATTGATTCACACTATAAGACTTATATATTCAAATTGGGACTAAATATAATTAAAATTGCAGAGGTTTTCTAAGAAAATTCTTATAATTGAACAAAATCCATCATCATAAGAAATCCTAAAGTATGGTTCTCAAAATTACCTCACCAGGATAATTTTCGGTGGTGGTGATGATCCAAGCACCCTCTTGAGTGGGGAAGAAGCCTTGGAATGAGACTACACCTTCCCCTCCACTTTGGAATGATGTATCTACCAGTGTCCTCGCCGAAATCCACTTGGTTTTTTATGTTTTTCACCCCAAAATGAAGTGGGAATGTTTGCTGGTTGGTTTAGGAGCTCTAGGGATGGAAATGAGGGTAGGAGAATGAGAATAAAGGTATTAATTTTTGTGCTTTGGTTTGGCCCAAAAATCCATTTCATTTTATGAATTTTTGGCTCTAAATGGGTGTCCTTTGGCTTGGGGTGATTTGGAATGGAAGGGAATCATCTTTGGTGGCTCATTTTGGTTGGCTAAGACGTGGGAAGTGGCTGCCATGAAGGACAAATGAGTGTCCTAGCAATGGGAGGTGGAAGTCCATCATGCCAAGTATTCCAATGGGGGAGGTGAGGTGAATTAACCTCCCAGAAATCATGGCTACTCCAACCACCTCTTGGTTAGATGATTAGTATTTTGGGTGCTTAGGTGGACCAATGGATGAGTGTCAAGTGGCCAAGAAAGAGAAATGACCATTTAGGTGAGTGTCTTTTCTCATGGGATGCCCTTTGGCAAAGTTATCATTTGACATTGAATTTGATTTGAACATATTTGAAATGAGTCAAAAGTGAGTTGGACCAAATTTCATGTCATTTGGTTTAATTTGGTCAATTCGACCCATTTGGGCCAAATTGGGTCAAATCGAGTTATGTTGACTAATTGGTCAAATTGAGTCAAACCAAGGGTTGGATCAAGTTCAAATGATCATTTGGAGTGCATTGGTTCAATTGGTTTCAATCAATTTGGTTTAATTTGTATTTAATTTAGATTTTGGCCAATTTGATCTTTTAGGTCAATTTGGGCTAAGTTGACCAACTTGACCAAATTGACCAAATTGGCTTGAATCATGGCTTGGTTAGGGTTTGGTTGATCATTTGGAATATATTGTAGGCTTTGGTAAAGTTCAATTTGGATTTGATTGGGTTTTAGATTGATTTGACCCTTAAGGTCAATTTGGGCTAAGTTGTATTAGGTTGACCAATTGGTTAAATTGAGCTCAATTCAGGCTTTGCTTAAGTTCAATAATCAATTTGGAATGAACCTGAGCCATTGGTTGCAATCAGTTTGGTTTAGGCATTTTTCTTAGTTTGGGATCATATGGGTTAAAGGGTTAACTTGGTCAACAGGCTAGGTTGACTTGGTTTGACCCATTTCATGATAATTTATTAACCTAGGATGATCAACAATTATGACATGAAGTTTGGATTGGCTTAGTTCACTTTGATTTGAATTGAATTAGATTTTGGCCTATGTAGGTTAAATTGACTGCTTTGGGTCAAGTGAGTCAATTGGGTTTAGTTGGCTTGATTTTGAGTTGAGTTTGATTTAATTGAGTTTATATATGGATTTAAGATTGACATATAAATCAAATTGCAATTGAGTTGAGTTCAAAAGAGTTTTGGCTCATTTGAATATTTCAAGTCAAATAGGCTAGGTTGGGTTTGACTTGAGTTGATTTTGATTTAGCTTGATGATTGTAGATTTCATTTATATTTGGATAGATGATTGAAGGAATGATTGGTTCAAAAGAAAATCCATTAGTTTTGATTTGATTTGGATAGGATTTAGCCAAGTTTAAGAAACTAGCTTAAAGGGATTGAATTGGGTTTTGATTTAATTTTGGATTTGGTTTTAGCTATTTGAATTTAGATTTCATTGATATTTGGGAATATAAATTAATATATAAATGATTTATGAAGAAAATCACTTGAGTTTGAATTGATTTGGAAGCAAATTTGACTAAGGTCATGAATGTAGGTCAAAAGAATAAAAGGAAATTTGGTTGAGTTTGATTTGATCATGGGATTGAATCATTTGAAGATGGATTTTGGATTTGGATTTGGTAAATGATTGATTGATTAAATTGATCTTGGAGAAAGTCAATTGAATTTGGATTGATTTAAATTTGGTGAAGGCTAAGTCCATAAGATGAAATCAAAGGGCTTAGGAAAGGATTTAATTTTGGATTTGATTATGGGTTTCAATCATTTGGTTTGGAATTTGGATTTAGATTTGGTATATGGGTTGAATTTGAGTTTTAGTTTTTGAAGGAAAGTATGGATTATGTTTACGCTATAGGGTAGGTAAGTCTTCCTACGTCTCTAGGACATAACCCATTCTAGTAGCTAATTTTTTTAAGTCTCCAGGTTTAGGTTAAGTATTCACTTACTCACTGGAGTGTCTTAAGACTAAGGAGTTTTTAGTATCTATAAGAGTCCTAAATCTATGATGCCGAAGTTGAGAACTCACTCCAAAAGTGAGGTCAACAAAAGGACCCCAATAGGTGTGGCATAACTAACAAGGCACACTACACATATTGGCATTGATCGAGATGATCAACAACATATGAAGGATCGCAAACACTAATGAAAATGATTTATCCCTAAACCTGAGGTGTAGATAGAATCAAGATCTTAGTGTAATGCAACTCAGCCTATGCCAAGGACATAAAAGAGGAATAAAGGATCCACTGAGGGATCAAGTATGTGAACCTTCCACTAGGGAAGCAGTTTCAGATTATCCATATAGAGGATAAGGGTTTGAGTTTGATCATGAACATGATTTGGGGGGAAAATGTCTACAGGGGATTAGGATTTATATCTCGCTGGGGATGAGTGCATGAACCTTTCACTAGGGGGGCACATTCAAATTATCTGTTAAGGATAGGATTTGATTTGGTTTAATTTTTTCTGAGTTCCACTGGGTGAGGATATGATTTATGCCTCACTGGGGAGAAATTTGATTAGATTTAATTGGTGGGCATCCACTAGGGGTGACAATTTGATTTGATTTTGAGGGCATATCTGCTATAGATATGAGCTCAACTCCATTGGAGATAAGATGAATTTAATTTATGGTTTTCCTTGGTTTTTTTCGGGGAAGCATCCACTAGGGATAAGGGTGGATGGATTTAATTTAGACTCCACTAGGGAAGGATAATGGATTCAATAAAATGGACTCTGTTGGTGTGCGATGGATCCACTAAGAAGGGGCTATATCAGCCTTATCATATCTTAGATTTACAATCCAAAGGGAAATTCTACTAGCCACAAGGTAGGACTAATAAACCTAAGGGTTTCCTTTCAGTGTGCAATGGTCAAGTCTGGAAGAAAGCTTGTAAACTTACATCCTCCTAAATAAGGAACCACTGAGGTGATTAGTTGGTAGAACAACAAATCAAGCCCTACCTATCACGATTATTGAGTGAATGTCACTATGGAATCATATTGATTCAAAAATAGTCAAAATTAATTTCATTTTAGATGCACCATGTTGGTGTGTGATGGATCCCTAAGAAGGGGCCAAAATTAGCCTCGACCTATCTTAGATTTATAAATCTAGAGGGATAGTCTACCGGTCGTGGAGTAGATCTAACCAACCTAAGGGTACCTTTCAGTGTGCAATGGTCCAGTTAGGAAGAAAGCTTGCAGGCTTACATCCTCCTAAATAAGAAACCACTGGGTTGATTGGTTGATAGCACAATAAATTGAACCCAACCAAAGGCTGTCTGTTGCTGTGCAACGATCATGCTGAAGAGAATGTGTGACAGACTTATATCATCCAAAGTAAGGATGATCACCAGGGTGACCTGTTAGTGGCACAACAAGTCAAACTCGACCTCAGGGTGTCTATTGAGAGAGTGTTGACCCGGGGACTTATCTCAACTCAAAAGTAGTCAAGAAATTTCTATAGGAGTTTTGCTAACACACCCTAAAGATAGGATGCTTGCTTGAGAAAAGGTACCGCTAGGGGTCTCCTCCTAATCCATAAGTGAAAATATATATTTTTTGTTTATATGTTTGTGTGGACCATATTAGTGTGCGAGTGACCACTTGGAGAAGGAGCTCATATCAGCCTAGTCCTATCTCAGACTTATTGGACCAAGGGAGAATCTGCATATCTGCAAGATGGATTCTCCAACCACAAGGGTGGAAATTATGAAATGGGGACTGTCCATCCAAGAGTAACTCACGTAGTGTCTAGATGGGGTCTCTAAGGACGTGATCCAAATAGAGTGTCCACAAGGGAGGTGCTGCTAGGGGCTTTATCCAGGACCCTGTAAAAGAAATCCTATGGGTATATGTGGTGGAAATTTTATATTCCTAATGTGTCCTCATATATTCCTCTTTCCTTTCTATAGGTGGAAAGAAGGTAAATGAGAACAATGTCTCATGATCCATAGATGTACTTGTAGTGATGGTATGATATTGAAGAGGTGTACTATCTCGAAGATAGAAATCACCACCCTACAATGGACCTAATCACCAAAATAAGGACTCCTAAGGACGATGGGTCTTTGAGGTGAATCATAGATTCTTCCCTACTTTACATGAAAAAGTAAAGCATGATTTATTTTAAACTGGGTTCATTAAGTTTCATACTAGGGCAAGCCCTCATAGTTAATTACATCCTAAGGAATGGGGATTCTTAAGAAAACTCTCGATTAAGGTAAATGATCATTTTTCTCTAAAGATTTCAATATGATAGGACTATCAATCGATTAGCTTAATTTTGAAGATCAAATGGGATTGATCAAATAGAGAGTTATTATCGAAGCCAAATGAAGATATGTATGAGATGCTCACGATGCTAGGAAACCTAGCGAGCATCTCAAACTATCCTAAGATTGGGATATACATTTTTTAATTGATTTAATTTATTTAAGTTGAATTTTTCATTAGAATGCTAGGGTTTATACTTCCATGACACAAGATTATGGAAGTGCCTAAGAGGTGAGATTTATTCTTATGACCCACAAAGGGGAGAAGCAACCTCAGAACCTAAATCCAGGGAGCTTTAGCAAGGGCCAAAATAATAATCTAAATCTAAGGAGAAAATGGGTATTTGGTTTGCCTCCACAAGAGAGGACAAATCACCCGACTGCTTGGACTTACAATAGCCTGGGGGTGGCCGCCAACTAACTCCTCGTAAGATTTTAAATTCATGTAGGCAAGTCATATGCTTTATGCAAGATAGCTCGACTGTTATCTATTTAGAAAGAGACTATGTCCTTAAACTCACTCCCTAAAGAGACGAGATCATGTAAGGGTATGCTTTAAATGACCTAAATCTAATGCGAATCATATTACATTTTATTTTCATTTTAGGACAATCATTTTGACTCCGGCTAATAGGATTCATATGTCTAATGCATGAGAAGTAAGATTATTGGCCAAAATCAGCGAGAAGGGAGGAGGTGTGTTTCCACCATGGCTCTCATAGGTCAAGCCAAGTTTCTATGGTAAAGGTGGAAGCCCACCAATCAAGAGTGAAACAAGATAAATTTATGCATGATGTTATAAAATAAATACTCATCCAGCTAAGGGGATGCTAATTCTTTTATCTTGATTATAAACCTAAGCTTTAGGTGAGGTTATGAGTTCTTTATTTTAGTTTTGAATTATTAAATTTGGTAGAATATTTATTTTTCTCTATGAGCCTAATCGTCATCCAGGCCATACATAAAGCAAGGAAGAAACTAGGAAAAGGATGTCACTTAATGCACAAGCTAAACAAATTATTAATCAATTTATAAAGCTAAGTGCAAAAGAATAAGAGGTCATTGTAGTCGGGTACTACCACACAAACCCAAAAACAAATTGGGTAGTTGAGCTCTACCCTTATACAACCCGGATTACAAATGAATTAAATACAATTAAACAAGAAATTCATTATTATGGGGGTATTAAATCTTCATTTCATCATTCTTCTATTTTTCATCTTTCTTCTTTCTTTTCTTCTTTCTTCTTTGGTTCCTTCTTTTGGATGGTTGGAAGGTGGATGCTCTAAAAGGGCTTCACATGGTACATAAGGCAAAGCCTTTTAACCAATGTTCATCCTAATCCCCATAGCAATCATTTTAAAATCCTAATTACAAAAATTACATGAAAAGGAAAAATAGAAATCTAACTAACACTTGCAAAATAGAGATTAGCTAAAACAAACCATACAATCCCAAGCATGTATATTGGACTTAACACCCCACACATGGGTGACTAAGTCTACCTAGCCTATCGAATTATGCTTAGGGGTATAAACACCTACACAGCAAAAACATTTATATTTTTATTTATTACAGCGCCCATTAAGCACAATCTCATATAGAAGACAATAGTTAGACTAAGATCGTCCTACCATTCAGTCTATACACATTCACCCTAACATCCAGTCTAAAATATATGCTTAGCTATGCACCGTCCTAACCTAAAGGACCATCCTAACCTAAAGCTAGAAGTGGTGGCTTAGCCTAATGTGTGTGCTTTTAAGGTTTATGTGGTATGCTTACCTATGGCTTTAAGTTAGAATTTTTTGAGTTTCAAGAATGTTCAACTTAGGGGAGGGTTTATTTAAGATTTTTAGAAGTTTTGGGTTGATTTTATTTTGTGTTTTGATTATGTTCAAGTGAATCATACAATTAATTATTAAGTTGTAAAGAGAGGGAAAGAGAAGAGAACTTCTCTTTCCATCCCTAACCTAAGAAATTTCTAAAGTAGATTTATATTTTAGTTTTATTTAGTGAATGTTTTATTATGTGTTTTAATTAATCCTAAGTTTAGATAAACTCTAAACAATCCTATTCAAAAGAAAGGTATTTTAAGAATAAGTAAAGTAAATTAAGATCACAAAACACACATCACTTATTTCTTTCCCAACATGTATTTAATATATGAATGGATCCTAAGCATATCTATACATACCAATTGAGAATGTTTAACACACTTTATGATGCATGCTAAGTAAGTTACTTAAGAAATTTAAATGCTTATGATGCATGGTTTTCATTAAGTAGAAAAAGGGGTTTCTTATCCAATTTTTGCATGCACATATGAGCATAAGTGAGTATGACGTCATTGTTAGCACTAGGGGTGTAAGGTACAAGACCTATTTGGGGCTACTTAAGGCCTTGCAACCTTGGGGTTGTCCAGACTAATATACCACTTTCCTTAAATATAAACATGTGTACAAAAGAAATGAATGGGAAAGAAAGAAAGCCAAAGTTTGTGTTAGTTGATTTATTTTTGTTTATGCAATTTATATGTGCAAGTGTAGGTATCCTTCCTAACTAATATCATAGGAATAAATAGGAGATGGAATTAGGCAAGTGTTAGGTTCTTTTCAAATGAACCAAACACTTTACCAAATCATATTCAAAACTATACCAAAAGAGAGGAGAAGGAAAACTACATTAAACATCTTTATATTTTATTCACATGCAAGATTATAGTAAAGTATAAGTAGCAACCTTTCATTTTTGATAATTGATTCATATATTTTGAAAATAATTTGGATTTCATAGTGATAATAGCCACTCATATTCTTACTTTAGCCAACACATACAATTTGACATAAAGGAAACATTTTCATTTTAAATTTGATTTTTGAAAAGCATGGATGCATGAAATCATATGACACACATATTTAGCATGTTGGGGAAGAATTAAATCAAGGAAAGAATATAAACACATTCACTTTAATTAATTCCTAAAGACAATCTTATGAAATAAGAAAGCTTAAAGCAAATCAAAGTTTATTTAATATGATCTTTGTTGGATTTTGAATTTGATTTATTTTTGAAAATATGAATTGAGTTTATTTTTCCTAACCCATTACCACATGTGTTTGATATTTTTGTTCAATTTTTAGATGATAAGATTCATTTTATATTTTGATTAGGTTAAGGCATGAATTAAACATGTTAATTACCTCTTACCGACACCACCTTAGCATAGTTAACCAAATAATTATGAACCAATGAGATGACATAAAATCTCACAAGGAATTTAAATTTGCAATGCACCTAGGAAGAAAGGGTCCTAATGCAATTTGGCTTATGATTAATGATTAATTAAGCTTGTTGGTTTTCTTTTTCTCTAAATAGAAAAGAAATGACACCATATAGAGTTTAGGAATATTTTTTTAAGATGATCAAATACAACATTAAGGAATAAGCATGTTATCTTGAAAGATAAACATGCTTTCCTATAATGGATTCAATCATTTCAATAAAAGACTCCTAAGGCTAATGGGTCTTTCATTTACCAAAGTATTTTACCCTGAACTACATGGAAAAGTAGAACAGGGCCAATTTATCATGGGATCATGATTCCTATAAAGGCAACCCTCTATAGTTAATTACATTTTAGGAAGGATCTCTTCCAAAGAATACTCTCAATTAAAGAAATAAGTGGTTATTCCTAAAGACTACTAAGGTATCTTTCAAATGATTGATATTTGGAAATTCAATTGGGAGAGGTCCAAATTGGAGAGTTATTTTTAAGAGTCAAATGGAAACGAGTAGGAAATGCCTATTAATATTGGAATACCCAGTAGATATTTCATCTATCCTATGATTGGGCTTTAAATTTGAGATTAAATTTTATAATTCAAGTTATCATTTTCTCAGAAATCTAGGACTTAGATTCTAGCAGCACAAGACTACAGAAATTCTTAGGATTAAAGACTTATTCCTAAAAGGATGCTTCAGAACCTAGTCTACAGATGCTTCTAACACATGTCAGATGCTCGACCTAGTTCTATTCTTGGGAATCATTGGTCATTCTCTCCACTTGAAGGAAATAATCTATCCCTGACTCTTCTAGACTTACAACCTGCCAGGAGAAGGCTGTCAGCTAACACCACTTAAGTGCATTTTAAAACCATGAGGCTAAGTCATATGAATGCAAGATGGGGCTGTTGCAATTTTAGGAAAGAAATCTATAAACTTAGACTTACTCCTTAACCCCTAAGATCATGTAGGGCATGAAGATGCATATAATTAATGCACATTTTTTAGATTTTAATAATTTTTAACTCAGGATTCATTTAGTCCATAAGGATACAATTTATGCCTAATGCATGCAATTAGAAGAAGATCATGGGCCAAATCAAAATAGAAGAAGGTGTACTTCCATCATAGGCTCTCAAAGGTCAAGCCTAGGTAAAGATGGAATTCCTTCATTAATCAATAGTGAAACAATATGATTATGCATGACATCCAGCTAAGGGGTTGCTACATACTTTATCTTATTTTAATACCTAGGCTTTTATGTGAATATTATGAGTTGTATTTACTTTTATGTTTTAGTTGATTTAGTTGGGTAGAAAATTTAGTTTATCCTATGAGCTCGTCAAGCATACATCAGTATAAACATAGCAGAAACTTAAGAAAAAAATGATGTTTCTATTACACAAAATAAATCAATCCAAATTTAATTATATATAGAAAAGGCCAATGCAAATGCTTCCTCACCGGAAGAAGAAAAATGGGCACTGAGTTCGCCCGCCTAGAACTACAAGTTTAGATCTATGGGTCTTCTTTCCAAGAAAGTCTCCTTCTTGAGGACATCCATGCTGGGGACCACCGCACCATCTCCTGGTTGGGTCAGCTCCTGCTAATCCTAGACCCCATAGATCCTAACCTAATTCTAAGCTCAAATTTATATTTAAAATTTAAAAGAAATCCTAAGCCCTACAAAATAGATGTTAGGAAATACACACAGTACACCAAGTAGTTTATATTTTACAAACATACAGGCTTAACATTAGTTGCTTGCCAAGCCCACCTGTCTTATAGACTATGTTAAGAGATTTTTAGCACCTGCAAGTAAACAACAATTTTATGATTTATTTATTACAGCAATCCCTTTAACAAAGTCCCCTGTAAAAAATAATATTAAATCTAGAAATAATGCCCTAACATCTAGTCTAATGAACAAACAAACTTAGACATCCAGTCTAAAGCAATACACCACAAAGACATGTGAAGCACAACATAACATATCACAGGAGATTAAAACGAAAATCACAGAATGATCAAACCTAGATCTAAAGTCCATGGCCTAAATAATCTGGTGTGTGTAGAAGTGGGGTTTGTGTGGTAAGTCTTTGCTAGGCCTTTAAGTTTAAGTTTTGAAGTTTGAAATTTGAATTAGTTTAATTTTTTACCATTGGTTGGTTTCAATTCAAATGATTTAATGATTTAATTATTATTTTTTATGTTCATTTTATTTTGTTAAGGTTGTATTTAAGTTTTCAAGAATGAAAAATAGATTGAATTTCATTTTTAGGTGAAACTCACTTTATTCCACATCCCCTAATGAGGTTTCCAAAAGTCTAACTAAAATTCTTAAGTATTTTAATTAGTCCTTTTGATTTCATTTATGTTTGGATTTGATTTATTTTATTTCATTTGTTTGAATTATTTTATTTGATTTAATTTGTTTATTTTATTTCATTTTAAATTAAGTTATATAGATTTCATTTAATTTAGCTTATGTTATTTTAAGGAGTTTGATTTAAGTTTGATTTCAAATCATGGGTTATAAGCTTAAGTTTTAAGTCCATTAATATAAATTAATATCTTAGGGTTATGCATGGATTATTCTCAACCTAAAGTACTTAAGTTAATTCCTTGATTTGATTAATCTAGATTTTAAGTCCATTATTTAAATTCATTAATGATAAGTATTTCATTAAACTTAACTTAAGTTGTTTTAATTATATTTGATTTTCATTAAGTATTGATTTTCTTAAAATTTGATATTTGATTAAATTCTCTGACTTATAAAGTTTTAATGAATTACCCTAAGTTTTTCTGATGTTTATTTTAGATTGGTTCAATTTATTTGTTGATTTAATGAATTAATGATTATTTTTAATTATTATTTAGTTCATATTGACCTAGAAATTTGGAAATTCAAGAATTACAAATTTATAAACCAATTTGGTTTCAGATAATTATGACAAGTGGGGTTACATGCCAATTTTATGTTCCTAAAGTTTCAATTTAATTAGAGAATAATTAAGGTGTAATTAAGGTTTCAATTATTTTATTAAAATCTAAATTAAGCCTAATTTATTAAGATTCATTAAGATATTTTAATCTTCATTTATTCTTCAATGAAATACCTTTCCAATGAGGGTTTATTCATAATTTTTGGTTAACTGATTGATTTATTATGATTTAATTAATTTAAGGTTATTTAATTGAATTATTTAATTCTTTTAATTATCTAATTGAGTTAATTAAGTTCATATTAGGTTCATATTGGTTAAATTAAGTTTAATTATTATTCAGATGTTCATTATGTTGATTTAAGATTATTAAATTAAAATTTTATGATTATTTTATTAAAGGATAATTAATTTAATTAATTTAATGGTTAATTCACATGAAATTTCAATTCCATTTGAATTCAGAGAATTAAATTCCTAAAATTTTACCTAAGGTGTATTTTAAGCTTAATTTCATTTCCTGAAAGTTTCAAATTAATTAGATTATTAACTTAAGAGTAATTAAGGATTAATATTTTTCAATTAAACCTAAATTAAGGAACAATAACCCAATTAAAGTTGGGGATTTTACTTTTTATGGACTCCTCTCATCAAGAGGAATCCATGGAGCTTTTATTTGTATTTTTTTTTTTATTTGATTTTATATGATTTTTTATTTTTTTTATGAATTTTTTTTTAAATTAATCAAGTCGTTGCTTACCGATTTTAACGGTTTTGAAGTGACGGGTCCCATGCATTTTAATTAAAATGAGTGGGATTAGCTTTGTACCGTCCGATCAAAGATCGGACGGTCCCTCGTGATCCCACGATTTCACGGGATCAAGCATGTGTCGTGTGCGGGTTCGATCCGAGATCATCCAATCGCAGATCGGACGGTCCAGATCATTTTCGATCCTAAAGGAATTTAATCAGAATTAACATCTAGATTTGTACCGTCTATTTTTTTTTAAAGAAACGGACGCTCCGGACTTCGTCTCCCTCAACGCTGCAGGCGTGGACTATCCAACTTGTTTTGTTTATATCATTTGATATAGTTAACCAAATTGGATAATTTAAAGTGCTACATGATCGCTGAAAGATCTTATTTCAATCCATATGGCTTGATCTCATTGGAGAATAGGCCTTGTTGGGATATGACCATGGCCAAAATCTTTAAAGAAAAGGGGGGTTCAATAATGGCGTGCCTTAATTTAGAAGATCTAAAAGGCTGGAATCAATTGAAGTAGCTTTGATTCTTCAAGAGAAAGGGTTGCTTCAAAGGAATTGGGAGAATTCCTTGTGGTTTGATCACTAGCCCAAGCTTTGGATTCAAAAATTGGTTTTGATGGTTCCACAGATTGAGAACACTTGGAGGAAAGGGGGGATTTCATTTGGCTTTTATTTTGATGTTGGATGGTCTCGAAAAACCTTGCTTGCCTTGAGGGAGTGTGTATGTCCTTGTTTCCTCATGGTCAAAACTTTTATGTTCTCTCTTTTTTTTCTTTTTCTTTTTTCTTCTTTTTTATCTTTCTCTTTGGTTGGATTTTCTATGCTTGATTGCTTGCCTTCACTTGAAGGCAGCCATCTTTAATTAGAAGGTAGTATGGGATGAGGATAGGAAAAAGTGGAAGAAGGAAATTAGCATTTTTCTTTCTTCCCATTTTCCATTTTTTTAATTCTCTTTTTTATTTATTTTCCTTTTATTATTTCCATGCAATATGACATTATCATCTTAGTTTTAATTAAAGTATGATATGCTCAAATTAATCTCAAAATAGATTTGAGATTAGATTTTAATTGCATTTGAGTTTTCTTAGGGATTTGACATTAACTTTTTCCTTTTGAATTTGTTTAGTTTATTTTTTTAATACCATAATGTAATTTGATGATCAATTGCATTATGATTTAATTAATCCACTTAATTTGATTTTAAATTTAATTTCATTTTAACTCATTTAGCTTAAAGTGGGTTAGGTATGATTTCAAATGAGTTCAAGTGATCAATTTAAATTCAAATGAAATGGGTTTTCTTTTCTTCATTTTAATTTGATTTATTTGAGTTAATCCAAATTAAAATTTTGGATTAATTCTACCTACATAAAATAGGTTAGAATAAACTCAAAAAGATTTTTAAGGACACTAGGTGAGGTGTCCTAAACATTGAATTAAGAAAATCCTATTTGAGATTAGGATCTCTCAAATGCGAAATTAACCTCATCCAAAAATGAGGTCAACAAGCTAAGGGGTTTAACTTAAGTAATTTCAAAACACCCCTCACACATATGAGTTGAATTTTGATTTTCTTAATTGAACCTAGGCTCTTGAACACCTAAGCATCTATCCCAAGTAGATTAATTAAGTTCTAGAAGGTTTTAGAATTTTAAAAAATTAATTAAGAGGATAATTAATGAATTAACCCTTTAATTAAGAAAGGATTAAGGAAGAAAAAATGGGTTTAAGGAATAACTTGGGAAAAATTCCCCAAAATTATTTCTTAAACCTCCTATTCATTGAAACATACCTTAATCAACATTAACAAAGAATTAAATCACTAATAAAACCCTTAATTATCCTTAAATACATTTAAAGAATAATTAGTATATGAATTAGTAATTTTCCTAATTAACCCACTAATAAATCCAAATAAAATTAGGGGAGGCAGAAGTCATCCCCCAAAATATACTCAAGAAGTTTGAGATTAATCTATGGATTAATTAAGGAGTAATTAGAAAATTAAAATTTCTAATAAAACCCAAATTTAGAGAAAAGATGTATTCAAAATTAATCAAAATCAATTTTAGAATATTTTATGTTTAATTATGTTTTCAATGCAATTTATTTCATAATTTTTTGATTTTCTTAGGTTGAGATATGAATTTTAGAAGGTTAGGTAATTTATTAGAATTAAATAAATCCCAATTAATTCTTTAATCCCTATGGCATGCCACGCATGAGCTGATGTGGCATCCCTTTACATGCGCCGCACTCTAAGTGACCACTTAAAAGTCCCATTGTGGTGGTGGCGCTATACTTTTCTCGACCGTCCATCAACGATCGGATGGTGATCATCATTCGGAGGGATAAAATTAAATCTAAAGTGTGTGCTTAATCTTGGTCATCATCCAAAATGCACGGATGGATGGCCAAAGATCCTCCCTATTCTTCTGTGTGAAAAATGGGGACCGTCCACTTTCAAAGAGAGGATCCGAGCTTGATCGAGCTCGCATTAATTTGAAAATCAACCCACACCATCTAAACCTAATGTCAAGCACATCTAATGGTCAAAATTCCATGGGATCAAAATCTCTTTAACAAAGCTCCACACCACATTAAGTTTAATGGTTAAAAATGGCATACCTCACTAGAGGTGATCACCACGATTCCTTTGGAGAAGCTTCGTCTGGTTAAGATGAAGCTTTGGTGAAAGTTTTAGCTCTTGAGGTTGAGTGGATGGCTCTATGGAACAACTCCTCCTAAGCTTGAGCTCAGTTTTGATTAAAGTGGATCTCCCCTTGCTTCAAGGACTTGGAAGAGAGCTTAGGAAAGCTCAATTAGGCTCTCTGATGGAGTGTGCAAAGTGAATTACAATGATTTTGAGTCTACAGGAAGTTAGAAGTTTAATTAAGCTCCCCTATTTTCAAAGGATGAAAACTGAGAAATTCCAATTTGAATCTCCCTCTAGAAAGCTTAAGATCTCTTGCAAATGGCTCCTAGCACTCTCCTTTAATCAATCTACAATGGATCTATTGGAATTGAAGTGAATTGGGGGAGTGTATCTTCCCCAATGGCAATCGGACGGTTGAAGCTTCACTTGCCATTTTGGATCAATTGCTAAGTTTGAAAGGGTTATTTGAGCTATTAAGATTGTCCTTGAGCTCGATTTGGCCAGAGGAGTGGGAATATGAACTTCCCATGTGCTCAAAACAAGTGTATCATGATTCCCATGTGCTCGATTTGGCCATATGGTGGAGTTGGGCTGACCCAAACCCATTATGGATTGGGTGCACCACCCTCCCTTGGGTTCACTTGATCTACTAAGAGAGTATCAAGTAAGTATGAAGAGGAATTGACCAAATTCCCCATGGATTTGACCAAAATTTGTTCTATGGCCTAGGGGTAAAATAGTCATTTTGTTGATTTTTGAATTTGGATATGTTGGGTATGTTGATAAAATTGGTTTGGCCAAGTTTCACTGGATTTGGAGTTCATTTGGTATGGTTTGGCTCATGTTGACCCATTTATATCAAAATGGGTCAACTTGGGTCAAGTTGACCAATTGGTCAAATTGGGTCAAACCAAGGGTTGGGTCAAGTTCATATGACCATTTGAAATGTTTTGTGACTTTAGTTTGATTCAATTTGGTTTAAATTTGAATTTGGTTCAATGTAGTTCATTTAGGTCAAATGGGTCAAGTTGACTAATTTGATCAATTTGACCTATTTGAGCTAGGTCATTGGTAGTTTTAGGTTTGGTTAGTCATATGAAGTGGATTGGTATCTTTATTTCCAATCAAATTTGGTTAAGTTTGAATTTGGCTCAACATGACCCTTTAGGTCAAGTATGGTTCAAGGTCAATTGGGCTAAGTTAGGTCTAGTAGGCCAATTGAGGCTTTGGTCAATTTAACAAGTGATTTGGAATGAACTTGACCCATTGGTTTCAATCAATTTATCTTAGATCAAGTTTTGACATATTTTGACTTTTTAGGTCAGGTTGGGCCAACTTGGGTCAAGTGGCCAATTGGGTTAGGTTAGGCTCAAATGTTGACTTGGTCAAGTTCAAACATTGGTCATGAATGAACTTAAATCAATGATTTCAATCAATTTGGCCTATGTTGGGTTTCATTTTGGCTAAGTGTTGACTTAGTCAACCCTTAGGTTTGACTTGATTTGACCAAATTTGATTGGTTGATCATCTCATGATGATTGTTGATCATGATGAGAGGCAAAGATGGGCTTAGTTCAATCGAATTTGGTTAGGATTAGAATTTGGCTCATAAAGGGTACTTTAGGTCACTTTGGGCCAAGTGAGCCTAGGTGGGTCAAATGTCTTGGTAAAAGCTTGATTTGAGTTTTATTGAACATGTATATGGACTTATGATTGAAATATAAATCCATTTGCAAGTGGTTTAAAGTCAAATGTGTTTTGATTCATTTGACAATTTCATATTCAAAGGAAGTACATGAATATATTTTGGCTTGATTTTTGGATTGAGTTTTGGTTAAGTAGTTGAAGTTTGTATTTATATTTGGATTCATGATTGAAGTATTGGTTAAATCATGAAGAAAAATCAATGGTTTGGCTTGATTTGAAGTTGATTTGGCTAAGTTCAAGATTTTGACTTGAAAGGCTTAGGTTGGATTTTAAGCAGATTTGAGTTTGATTTTTGGAATTAGTTTTGGTTGCTTGAATTTATATTTCATTTATATAAGTGAATATAAATGACAATATAAATGTGTTATGAGAAAATTTGAAGGATTTGAAGTGATTTGAATATGATTAAGTCCTTAATAGGAAATTAAGGACTTAAAAAAGATTTTGGAATTTGGAATTTGAATTTGGAATTTGATTTAATTGATTTTATATTTCATTTATATATGTGAATATAAATGAGAATATAAATGAGTTATGAGAAAATTTCATGAGTTTGAATTGATTTGAAGATGATTTAGGCTAAGTCCTTAAGATGGAATTAAGGACTTAGGAAATACATCAAACTTGGAATTTCAACTATGGGATTTGATCATAGATTTCAATCATGGATTTCAATCATGAGTTTCAATCATGGATTTCAATCATTGATTTCAATCATGTATTGATTTGAGTTTGGAGAAAATCAAATAAGATTGATTTAGAGTTTGAGAAAATCAATTAGGATTGATTTGGAGTTTGACTTGAAGGAAGGAAAGAAGGTGAGGAATGGTTCATGCTAACAGTAGACAAATTTTTCTAACACCCCTAAGGCATGACCTATTCCTATGGCTAACCCTTCTATGTCTCTAGGGCTAGGTTGAGTGTCCACCTAATCACTAGATGTGTCTCAAGACTAAGGAACTCCTAAATTCTAAGAGAAGTCCTATGTCTAAGGAGGAGGGGTTGACAGCTCATCCTAAAAATGAGGTCAACAGTATATAGTGACCAACTCTGGGAGAAAGCTTGTAGACTTACATCTGCCATGAGTGGTGTATCCACCGGGTGGGTCGCTATCAGCATAGCGATAACCAACCAACCTAAGGTGCTCATTGATTTGCGATGATTAATCTAAGAAGATGGCTTGTAGACTTACATCCTCACAGACAGAAATGATCATGGGATAGTCTATCCTTGGCGGGACAAATGCTATCCGACCTATGGCGACTACTAAGCGGGAAGTCCCATGTAAGGACTAGACCAAGACTTAAAGTAGTCAAGAGGAAAGGAGCCACTAGGGGACTTATCGTAAGTCTCAAATATATTCAACCCAGTTAGTGCATGATGGATAGTCGAAGAAGAAAGTGTGTAGGCTTACATCTTCTTAAACAAAGTCAGCATGGGTAGCTTACCGAGTTGCACAGTAAGGCCTACCAAAGTAATAAGGTGCTCATTGCTTTGCAATGGTCAAGTTTGGAAGAAAGCTTGGAGACTTACATCCTCTAGACAAGTAACCACTAGGGTGACACACTAGCAAGGTAGCATGTTAGCCAACCTAGAGCAGCTAATGAGTGAGTGCCATAAGGGGTTTTATCCCACACATCAAATAGCTCAGATAAAAGATATGTGTTTATTTTTATATGTGGTTGTGTGTTGTCTTGGAATTGTGATGACCTTTGGATAAGATGCTTTGCTTGGGTTCCTTACACCAAACACATCATGATAGATTCACAAAGATATTTCTTAACATACAAGAGATGGTATTTGAGATGAAAAAAAGTTTTGTTGATAATTTTCTCAAATCAGATTTATGGATAGTATTTTTTAAGATGGAGCTCATTGATTGGAAGCATCGGAGCTCTCCCTTACACTAACAAGAAAGGGGTAGATTAAGTTGGAGTTCTCTAGTGGTGAGGTAAGCCCATGAGGCTTCAACTAACTACCCATACCACTGTCGCTTGTTTCCATTGAGTGTCTTCTTTAATATTTGGATGAGAGTTTTTTTGAAGGCTTCTTCCAAGCCATTTTCTCTTGGGTAATAGATGGTAGAATATCTCCAATCTATGTTATGTCTCTGGGAAAAGTTGTTGATTTTAGTGCTCTTGAATGCAGTACCATTATCGGATATAATTCATCGAGGCACCCCGAACCTATATACGATATGGTTCCTAAAAAATTAAAGCACATGCTGAGCTATGACCACTCTAAGTGGAATTGCCTCTACCCACTTAGAAAGTAGTCGGTGGCAGTTAGAATGAGCAGGTGACCTTTGGAAGAAGGAGGATCGATCAGACCCACTATGTTGGTACCCCAACACTCAAACTATGAGGCCAATGTAGGATGTAGAATGTTTGGTGGTTGGTGTAGGACCACACCATGCACCTGACTTTGGTGGCATCTCTTAGCTACATCCATATAGTATGTGATCATCAAAGGTCAATAGCATCCTAGTCTTTTGATCTTGGCCTTCATCTTCGGACCATATTGATGGAAGAATAAAAGGCTAGTGCAGTCTGGTGCTGCTATACAACCCAAAAAGTAAAATGGGTAGCCAAACTCTACCCTTATACAATCCGGATTACAAAACAATAATTACAATTAATGATGAATACATGCTATAGAGGTCTCCATCATCTTCAAATTTTCATGTCTTCTTTTCCTCCTCTTAGCTTCTTTGATTTGGCTCACTTCAAGGCATCACATGGCACATAAGACATAGTCTTCTAGCCAATGCTCATCTTAATTACCCCATAGCACTAATCCTAATTTCTAATTGCAAAATTACATTTAAATGGAAATAGTAAATCTAACTAAATCTACAAAATAGAGATTAGCTAAACATAAATTCCACCCAAACAATTATATTTATAATTTGGACTTAGCACGCAGTACATGGGTGACCAAGCCCGCCCATCCTAACTTGGATTACAATTAAGAGCTTTAGCAACCTGCAAAGCGAGCATTTATATATATTTTTGAGAGACCCCTTAAGAATAATCCCATACAAAAGACATAATTAGGCTAATAATAGCCTAGCATCTAGTCTACGAAATATACACCCTAACATCTAGTCTAAAATAATACATCACAAAACAAAACATATATCAAATCATGCATCATCCTAACATAAGGCAAGAAGTGGTGACTTAATCAAATGTGTGTGTATTAAGGCTTGTGTGGTATGTCCTAACTATGCTTTAGAGTTGTAGTTTCCTAAGTGTAGAAAGATTCAATTTAAAGGGTGGTTTCACATTAAGTTGTTTAGTTGATTTGCAAGTTTTAATTTGTGACTTGCTTTGTTTCATATGACCTACACTTAATCACTAAGTGTTGTAAAGAGAAGAAAGAGGATTACCCTCTTTCATCCCTACCTTAAGACAATTCTAAAGCATGTTAATTTAATTTAGTTTTTTTTAGTGAATGGTTTTATTACATAGTTTTAAATTGATACTAAATTTAGGTACACCTTAAATAACCTTATTCGATACGAAAGGCATCTTTAAATTAATTAGAATGAACTAGTATTACATGACACATATTCATTCATTTCTTTCCATCATATATAACATGTAAATGATCAAGTCCAAAATATATCCATACATGCAATATGTTTTTGACACACTTAAATGATGAATGTAAGCAAATGCATTTAAAATTTAGAAACTTCATTTGATTGAATTATTTTTTCATATTAATTTATAGCTCTATCTAAATTTTTATATAAGAGTATTAGAAAAGAACTCTAAATCTTGTGACTAATCAATTCAACCACTTGAACAAAATATGAATGCATGTCTTTTTTTTAAATAGAAAAGGGAATTTTCATTCATTAGTTAAATGTACACACAAGTGTATAAAACTTATAAGTGGATACGGCACCGTTATTTTGCACCAGGGGAGTGAGGTAAAGACCTCCTTGGGGCTACTTAAAGCCTTGCATCCCCAAAATATTTAAACTAATATATCCACTACTCTTATATATATATATATATATATATAAATGTACAAACAACTATAAGAATAGAAAACCATGCAAAAGTAGAATATTATTTAATTATGATTTTCATTCATTAGTTATATCACACATACAGATGTATAAAAGTTTTAAGAGGATACCACACCATTATTTTGCACTAGGGGAGTGAGGTAAAGACCTCCTTGGGGCTACTTAAAGCATTGCATCTTTAGAATGTCAGACTAATATATCCACTACTCTTATATACATATGAATGTACAAACAACTATAAGGATAGAAATCCATGCAAAAGTATAATTTGATTTAATTATGATTTTCATTCATTAATTATATCACACATACACATGTATAAAAGTTTTAAGTGGATATGACGCCATTTGTTTGCACCAGGGGAGTGAGGTAAAGACCTCCTTGGGACTACTTAAAGCCTTGTGTCCCTGGAATGTCCAGATTAATATACCGACTAACATTCGAACTTATGCAAATCAACATATGAATGAAAGAAAGAAACTTCACTTAATACACTAAGCTTATATTCACATGCACCTCCTATGTATGTGTAACTAATGTCACAACATGAATTATGATTCATTAATAAGCTTTTGAAAATACATTTGAGATTTAATAGTGATAATAGCCACACATATTTTTAATTTAAGCCAACACATCCAACTTGACATAAAGGAAATCATTTTATTTAATTAATTTTTTGAAAAGTATGAATGCATGCTCACAAGTGGCATACAACATTTAATATAATTAGAGAGAAATAAAAGAAAATAAGCACATAATTTTATTCAATCCAATTAATTTCTAAGGACAATCATAACAAATACAATCATTTAAAGTAAATTGAAGCTTCTTATTAAGTTATTTTTGGATGTTTGATTTGAATTATTAAGAAAAGGATATTTAATCATTTGCTTCGCCTAACCCATTCCCATGCTAGTTAATTAATTTGGTTCAATGAAAAGAAATTATGTTGATTTTATAGATTAATTAAGTTATGATATGAATTAAATCAATTAATTAACCCTTGCCTATGTTACCTTAAAGTAATTAATCAATTAAGTATGAGCCAACATAATATGCACAAAAATTGGAATTTAAATCATCAATGACTCTAAGAAATAAAAGGCCTAATGCAATTGGCTCACAATTAGTGGTTAATTAGATTAAAGAGCTTAATTAAGTACTCTTATGGCTTCTCCACACATGTAGGCTAGCCATAATTTCTTTAAATAGATTTATGTTGTTAAACACCTAAAGTTCTACCCAAGAAACTTAATCAGATAAGTTCTAGAATTATTATGATTTTAATTTAATTACTTAAGCCATTTAATTAATGAATTAAACCATTAATTAATCCCAAATTAATTGATTTTAAGTGAAATGAACTTAGGGAAAAGAATGGGAAAGAGGTCCCAATCTCATTTCCCATGCCCATTCACCATTACACAATGATTAGCAAGCTTAATTAATAGTTTCCTCACTATTTAGAATGTTAATTAATCACTTAATTAAAAAAAAGTAATTAAGGCTAAGATAAGCAATTTCCCTAATTAACTAAGCAATAAATCCCAAGAAAATAATGGGAGGTAGAGATCATCCCATTAATCATCCTCAGAAAGTTTGAAATATATTACTTGGGTAATCAAGGAGTAATTAAGCTAATTAAGTTTTAGTTAAACCCAAATTAAGCCTTACTTACTATTCAAAATTAATTATAATTAATATTTAATTAATATCCTCTAAAATACCTTCAAAATGAAAGTATATTTGCATTTTTATGATTGTTGTATGATTTATTATGATTTTAGAAGTTTTCAATCATTAAGATGATTTTCATGAAGTACATTAATTTATTTTATTAAAATAAATCATTTGAACTTCAAAATTCAATATCTTTCAATCAAGAAGTTATTTTAGTCTCAAATTTTTAAGGTAGGCATATTTTAACATAAATTGTAATCTTTAAAAATTTCAACTTAATCTGATGTGTATTTTTTGGTTTAATTAATTAATTTTGATTTTTACAAAAACTCAAATGAAGCTCAAACTATTTAGTGAAAATTAGGGGATTTTGGTTTGTTAAATTTCTCTGAAAAAAATGAATCCAATGAGCTTTTATTTTCAATTTTTTTGTTAAGTATTTTATTTTCTATAAATTTTTGAAATTTTAGGTATTTTAAATAATTTTAAAAATCAAAAAATACCCTAAATTCTCACTTAACCCGTCGTCGATGAGCAACGGTGCATGATTTGGATGTCTCATTTTATTGCATCTGCGGTTAGCCACGCGCTTGAGGCAATGGTGAGCGAAAAAGTGAATGAACAGGAAAGCAACATGCGGATCAGATTAAATCGTCTGATTTGCGATCGAAAAGTTCAGTTCTAATCTGCAGGATCAGAGAGGTGGAAACACGTGATCAGCAAGAGATCTGAGCCGTCTGATCTAGCGAATCGTGGGATTGGACGGTTGTTGTGTGTCACGATTGGCAGAATGATAAACTAAGGGATTTGGGTTTTTTTTCAAAATCTAAGTGAAATTTCATCTAAATGGACTCATTTTCACGTCAATTCATAACAGAGGACTTCTATATTCATATTGGGACTAAATATAATGAAAAATGTAGAGATTTTTTTAAGGAAATTCCTAGAATCGAACAAAATCTATCACAAAATAAGAAATCCTATGTCGACAATAGTTCTCGAAAAGTGCCTCACCGGGGATGATTTTCAGCGGTGGTGATGATCCGAGCATGCTTTTGAGTGGGGGAAGAAGCCTTGGAATAAGCCTAGACCTTCGCCTTTACTTCAGAATGATGTATCTATAGGTGGTCGTCGCTTCCTCACCAAAATCTAATTAGCCTTGGTGTTTTTCAGCCAAAAATGAAGTGGGAATGTTTGCTACTTAGTTTGGGAGCTCTAGGGGATGGAAATGAGGTTGGGAGAATGAGAATAAGGGTCTATTGTTTATGCTTTCGTTTTGGCCTTAAATCCCTTTCATTTTTTTAAATTTTTTGGCTCTAAATGGGTGTCCTTTGGCTTGGAGTGATTGGAAATGGAAGGGAATCATCCTAGGTGGCTCATTTTGGTTGGCTAAGACATGGGAAGTGGCTATCATGAAGGACAAATGGGTGTCCTAGCAAGGGGAGGTGGAAGTCCTTCATGCCAAGTGTTCCAATGGGGGTAGTGAGGTGAATTCACCTCTCCATGAGTCATATTTACCCAACCACCTCTTGGGTGTTAAATGATGTATCCTTGGTGCTTGGTGGACCAATGGATGAGTGTCAAGTGGCCAAGGAAGAGAAATGACCATTTAGGTGAGTGTCTTTTCTCATAGGATGGACCCAAGGGCAAAGTGGTCATTTAGCATTGAATTTGATTTGAGTAGATTTTAAATGAGTCAAAAGTGAATTGGACCAAATTTCATGTCATTTGGAGTTCATTTGGTTTAATTTGGGTCAATTTGAGACATTTGGGCCAAATTGGTCAAATTGGGTTAGGTTGACCAATTGGACAAATTAGGTCAGACGAAGGGTTGGATCAAGCTCAAATGATCATTTGGAGTGCATTGCCTCAATTTGTTTCAATTAATTTTTTTTAATTTGGATTTAATTTGGTTTTTGGCCAATTTGATCATTTAGGTCAATTTTGGCTAAGTTGACCAATTTGACCCAATTGACCAAATTGGCTTGAATCAGGATTGGTTTGAGTTTCGTTGATCATTTGGAACATATTGTGGGATTTTGTTAAGTTCAATCTAGATTTGATTGGGTTTTAGGTTGATTTGACCCTTAAGATCAATTTGGGCTAAGTTGTGTTAGGTTAACCAATTGGTTAAAAATTAAGGCTTCAATAACCAATTTGGAATAAACTTGAGCCATTGGTTATAATCCATTTAGTTTAGGTTATAATTTGGCTATTTGGGTTCATATGGGTTAAAGGGTTGACTTAGTTTGACCCAATTCATGACAATTGATTAACCTTAATGATCAACAATCATGACATGAAGTTTGATTGGCTTAATTCACTTTGATATGAATTCAATTAGATTTTGGCCCATGTAGGTTAAATTGGCCACTTTGGGTCAAGTGAGGCAATTGGGTTTAGTTGGCTTGATTTTTAGTTGATTTTGACTTAATTGAGTTTATATATTGATTTAAGAATGGCATATAAATCTAATTGCAATTGATTTGAGTTCAAGCGAGTTTTGGCTCATTTGACTATTTCAACTCAAATGGGCTAGGTTAGGTTCAACTTGAGTTGATTTTGATTTGGCTTGATGATTGTAGATTTCATTTATATTTGGATATATGATTGTAGGAATGATTTATTCAAGAGAAAATCCATTGGTTTTGATTTGATTTGATTTGGATAGGATTTGGCCAAGTTTAAGGAATTAGCTAAAAGGGCTTGAATTAGCTTTTGATTTGATTTTGGGCTATTTAAATTTATACTTCATTTATATTTGGGAATATAAATGAAGATATAAATAATTTTTGAGAAATTCTCTTGAGTTTGAATTAATTTGGAAGCAAATTTGAAGTTCATGGATGTAGGTTAAAATGACTTAGAAGGAAATTTGGTTGATTTTGGATTTGATCAAGTGATTAAATCATTTGAAGTTAGATTTTGTATTTGGATCTCATAAATGATTGATTGATTAAATTGATCTTTGAGAAAGTCAATTGAATTTGGATTGATTGGAATTTGGTGAAGGATAAGTCCATAAGATGAAATCAAAGGGCTTAGGGAGGGTTTTGATTTTGAATTTGATTATAGGTTTCAATCATTTGATTTGGAATTTAGATTTAGATTTGGTATACGAGTTGAATTTGTGGTTTGGTTTGAGAAGGAAAGTATGGATTAGGTTTAGGTTATAGGGTAAGCAAGTCTTCCTAAGTCTCTAGGGCACAACCCATTCTAGTTGCTAACTCTTCTAAGTCTCTAAACTTAAGATAAGTGTTCACTTAATCACTAGAAGTGTTTTAAGACTAAGGAGCTCTTAGTGACTATAAGAGTCTTAGATCTATCATGAGGAAGTTAAAAACTCACTCCAAAAGTGAGGTCAACATGGAGCTTATGCTTTAGAACTATGTAAGAACTGATTTGGTTGATAACTAACTAAGAATACCGAAGAAGTTGATGGTTTGGATGCTTAGAGTAATGACTAACTTCAGTCCGGCAATCAGAGCCTCATATTCTGCTTCATTGTTCGAGCAAGGATTTGATAGATGATTTGAGATTCTCATCACATGGCAATCCGGAGTTAGGAGAATTATTTCCACCCCTGCCTTCCCTGGGATAGTGGATCATGGTTCTTCTCCTCTTTGAGAGGAAGCCACACCATCAAAATACATCTCCCAGCAGTGAATGCTAGTATCCCCTAAGTTCATTATTTGTTCATCGAGGAGGTCATCGCTAAGTGGAGAGTCAGCAGGAAGTGGGTGTGCTGCTAAAAAATATGCTAGTGGTTGTCCTTTCACTACATGGAGGGGTACGAAAGTAATGTCAAACTGTGATAAAATCATGGACCAATGTGATAACCGTCCAGATAGCATCAGTTGTGTCATGAGATATTACAGTGGATTGATCCTAGAGATCAAGTTCATCTTATTAGAAAGCATGTAATGCCATAGCTTTTTGATGCAAAGATTAAAGCTAGGAAATGCTTCTCAATTGGTGGATAGTTTTCTTCAGCATGGATTAGATGGTGGCTGAGATAAGAGCATTCTCTTTTCCTTCGTCATTGGCTTCGGCCAATATAGTGTCAAGGGAGTCATCTAATACAGCAGTGTAAAGGATGAGTGGCTAACCCAGGATAGCTATAATCATCATCATCAAGTTTGATATCTTTGAAGGCATTGTCATCCCACTTGAACTTGGCATCATTTTTGACAAGTGCTGAGAATGGCTAACATATTCCTAATAGTTGGATATAAAGCATCTTAAATATGCAAATCACCCTTGGAATTATCTGAGTTGAGTTAGACTTTTAGAGTGTGGCATTTTTAATATCACTTTGATCTTCTCCGAATCAATTTTAATTCCCCGGTGTCAGACAACAAACCCAAGGAATTTCGCTGAAGCTACTCCCAGTGCACACTTCAGGGGATTCATTTTGAGGTTAAATTTTCTTAACCATTTGAAAAGTACTCTCAAGTTAAAGAGATGATCTTCTTATTCTTTATTTTTGACTACTAGATCATCGATATAGCACTCAACTTGATGATGAATGAGTTCATCGAGGATTCAACTCATGGCCTGCTGGTAGGTAGCACCGACATTTTTAAGGCTGAAAGGCATGACTCTATAGCAATAGATTCCAATTAGAGTTTAAAAATAGGCTTTCTTCATCTTCATGGGATAACTTAATTTTGTTTTATTCAGATGAGTCATCCATGAAGGAGAAGACTGCATGAGATGAGACAATGTCCACCATCAGTTATGGCATTTGTAGTGGAACTTCGTCTTTTGGGCATGCCTCATTTAAATCCCTAAAGTTGACACATATGTGAATTTGGTCATTCTTCTTCTTAACTAGGATGACACTGAACAGCCAGGTAAGGTACTTTCTTCTCAAATGATACTATCATTGATCAGTTTCTTGACTTCAAAAATAACCTATCTTTTAATGTCCAATCGCCTAGGAGCTTGCGTGATAAGGTTAGTACTGGGCTCTATTGCTAGTTTGTGGACTACTACATTAGAAGATAAACCAGGCATCTCTTCATAACTCCATGTGAAGCAGTCCTTAAACCCAATCAATAGTCTAACTAAGTCATTTGTTTGAGTATAATTCAACAAAGAACTGATGTATGTCAGACGTGAATTATCTTTTCTTTCTAAGTTGATTTCCTTGAGCTCATCAATGTTTGACCTAAAATTCTCTTTAAACTCTAGCGAAGTATCTTTGACTTCAAAATCATCAAGATTATCTGAAGTTTTTAAACACACCTCCTCATGTGAGTTAGTGTGATTTAAAAAGAACATATCATATTCCAAATGATTGGTGATGGCTAAGCAATAATCTTCATCATCAAATATACCCACTGTACTGAATCCTAGTCTTGGCCTTGATTGAGAGATTTTGTATTTATTCTTCCATATTCTTTCAAAATAGTCTGGCCTATGCTTTGACCAAGTATATGAGATTAAACCTTTCTTTGCTAAGTTTAAATATTCTTTTGAATTAGTATGACATGTGCTTTGACCAAGTATGTGAGATTAACCTTTTCTTTGCTAAGTTTAACACGGCGAGTACTAATCAAAAGATAATTCTTTTAAATCTTTATATAAATTATCCTCAAGTTCTACATGAACTTCTTGACATGAGGATGATGCTCCTAGAAAAAACCTCTGAGTCTTCACATATGTGGATGACTTAGAGACTTTCTTAACTACCAAACCTTCAACTTTTTGTAAGGGTTAGAGCTAAGGTTCCCAATTGATGCTTGATGGCTTTACATACATACTTGGATACATTATGCTTTGCTTTGTAGCTCGATCTTCATCACTATCTAGCTCAAGTGTCACCTCAAAAGAGATCTGCTGCTAAAAAGAGCTGGTTGGTGTGCTAACCACATTAGACTCATCCTCTAAACTAGATTCTAAGTCTATATGAATAGTAGGTGTACCCCTGGTGGCTGGTACATACCTCCTATTGGGTGACCAATAGGGAGGCTTTCCACTTCTGGGGATACCTCTAAACTGTCCTCTTCCTCTGCTGGTGGAGATCAGGTCATCCTAACCATGTGTTCAAATGGAGTAACGAACTATGAGTGGAATCTAATGTCAAGCTCTATATCTTCCCCTGAGTTCGTGTTGCGCTCCCTTGTTTTTCTTTTCTTTCTTTTTGTCCCTCATGGGGATCTTGACTAAGATCATGAGAATGGCCTTGGTAATTTTGGGAGAGGTAATAGGTTGTATCCTCATATATCCCGACCTCATGAATTGTGAATGGTTTGAGATCTCCTTTGATGCAATACTCAATTCCTCCTCTTGAACTTCATGCATTGATTTAGAAAGAATGGAACTTTATTATTTTCATGTATCCATGGCCTCCCAAGAAAAGCATTGAAAGATATATCATAGTCTATGAAGTGATACTTAGCTTTAGTCTTCCATTCATCTATCTCTAGTGGAAACACTATGGAGGCTAAGGCCCTCTCACCTTGTTAATTGAATCCTCTTAACATCATCCTTTCCTTTTGAAGTTTGTAAATGTCAATCCTTAAGTAGGTAAGTGATATGAACCCAAATAAATAGATAGACAACAGAAGCAAAAGGAACAGAAAACCCCCAAATTGGTTAAAGGATTTTACTCAGTAAAATAAGATGTTACAAGAAGCAAAGTCACTGTAAGATAAAATAAAGACTGACTAATAATAGACAAAGCTATAAATATACTCAAATCAACAAAATATATGAGAAATTATAGATACAGAGACTAATATCACTGTACAGAATAGCCTTCAACATAGTTAATCACATAACACTACAAATAGCCAGAATAACAGAAGGATGTGCTCTTCCAGAATAAATCCTGCAATAATATCCAGAGATAGAAGCCATTCAAACTACAAACAGTAATATTAACTCTACACAGAGCCAGATCAGCTACATGAAATAACAGGTAACTAAAAATAGAAAGAAAAAAGGAATCTTGACAAGTGCAGAGCAGAAGACAACCAATTATAACTGAATAACAAGAAAGAAATCAACTTCTGACCAAAACAGAAAGAGATCGACAAACTGTAACAAAAATAATGGCTCAAACAAAAGGATGGTTCTTGAAATATGTAAAGAAGTCTTAGATCTAGGATAATCAAGAAAGTAGAGAGTATAAATAGAGTTAGGAGAAACAAACAAAGGTAATGAATATATTTCTGAAAGGAATTCTTCTCTTCCTTTGCTCTTCCTTCTCCTTCTTCCTCCTACAATTTCTTCTAGTTTAGTCACCGGAATCACCATCTTTCCCGGCCAAAACCTTAGGGTTTCTCCTCTGCTCTCCCTCAGCCTCCCTTTTCCCTCTGGAGTCAATTCGACCGCTCAAAGAGCTGAAACAAGAAAATAACCCTTTATCCATTCCTTCCCCAAGAAGCTACATCAAACGGTCGCAAAGAAAAGCTAGGCACACTTTAGACGGCTAAGATTCATTATCTCCAATTCAATTTCCTAGACAGATCGAAAGGCTAGTGTTAAGCCACGCAGATCTAATAGTTCAGAGAGAAGCCGGTCTGCTCCCTAGATCAACAGCTCAGATCGAATCCGGTACATATCATTGGTGCTCTTGTTGACTTCTGCAAACAGCAATGGCAGAAGGTACCAGGAATACAGCAAAAACACTAGATGAATGTGTGGGAAGACTAAATAAAATGGATGAACAAATTTCCTCAATTACTATCATATTGAATGAAGTTTCAAGATGGTTATCTACTATAGAAGCCAAATTGGAAACAAATTCTCAAGAACAACAACAATCCCAGGTGTGTAATTCTTCTTATATAGAATTTCCTTCCCATAAAAGACCACACACATAATAAAATACTTGACCTGTTAAAGTAGATATGCCAAGATTTAATGGGGAAAATCCAAGATTCGTCAAAGCACTAGTTCTTCAAGACTATACATCGAGGACCAAAATTCATAATAGCCTCAGTATACATGGATGGAGCGGCCTTGAGCTAGTATCAATGGATGCATTTAAATAAACAATTACATTCATGGACACAGTTCAAAGAATAGGTCATTCAAAGTTTTGGACCCTCTCTATATAGAGACTTGAGAGGAGAATTAGCTAAGTTACAACAGAAAACCATAGTTCAAGAATTCTACAATGAATTTGAGGAGTTAGCTAATCAAATTTTAGGTATTCCACCTAAATTTCTACAAAGTTGTTTTGAATCAGGGCTTAGACAAGATATTAAGAGGGAAGTAAGAGCTTTATAGCCCAATTCTCTTCAACAAGTCTTTCAATTAGTTGAACTAATGGAAGATAGCTTAGCAGATGAGGTGTTTATGGCAAGAACATCAAGATTCAATCAAGTACCAACAATAAAACATCAACAGGCATATCAACAACCTCTGCTCCCTACTCCAACAATACTAATTCACAACAATATTAATAACAAGCCAACTATTCCAATACAAAGACTCACACCAACACAGTTAGAAGAAAGAAGGAAAAAAGGATTATGTTTTAACTGTGATGAGAAATTCCATAGGGGCCACATATGTAAATCAAAGTTATTTGCCCTCATGGTGATCAATGAGGAGCAGGATGACAACCTGCAACAAGGAAATCAAGAAGAAAACCTGTCAATACAAGAAGATATTCCAGAAATCAGTTTCAATGCCTTCACAAGTCAGTCAAATCCTAGAACCCTAAGACTATAAGGGATGATTGGAAATAAAAAAGTTCAAGTACTTATTGATAGTGGTTCAACCCATAACTTTATTCAGTCCAAATTAGCCAAGTTTATAGACCACACAGTAACACCTGCATCAGTTTTCAAAGTGTTAGTAGGAAATGGTGAAACTTTAAATTGTTCAGGAATATGCTCTAATATTCCTATCCAACTACAAGGATACACCTTCATCACTGATTGCTATTTGCTGCCAATGCAAGGAGCAGATGTGGTATTAGGTGTTCAATGGCTAGAACAATTAGGAGAATGTACACCTGATTACAAAAAGCTCATAATGAAATTTAAGTATAAGGACACCTTGGTATAACTACAAGGAGATACAACATCCAGGTTCAAGGTATTACATTGCACCAGTTCACCAAATTACATAATAAACATGAAATAGCCTCATACCTGCAAATAACAGAGGTCCAAAGTTTTGCAGAGGCTACAGCTAGTGAGTTCCAAAGCCTACCTGCAAACATTCAAGCAATATTACATCAACACCAAGACATATTTCAAGCTCCACAGAACTTACCTCCCCAAAGGAGCATTTACCACCATATCAACTTAGCCCCTGAAACTCAACCAATCAAGGTCAAAAGTTACAAATACCCACATTTCTAGAAAATAGAAATTGAGAAACTTATAAAAGAAATGCTGGACAGTGGAATAATCAGAGAAAGCATCAATCCTTTCTCTTCTCCAGCACTTTTAATCAAGAAAAAGGATGGAACTTGGAGATTTTGTGTAAATTATAGAGCTCTAAATAAAATAACAATCCCTGACAGATTCCCAATTCTCACCCCAGAAGCTGATGGATGAATTATATGGAGCCACAATATTTTCAAAGCTGGACTTAATTTCAGGATATCATCAAATCAGAATGGCTGAAGAAGATATTTACAAAACTGCTTTTAGAACACATGAGGGGCACTATGAATTTATTGCAATGACATTTGCATTAACAAATGCACCCTCAACTTTCCAAGCTATGATGAATACAGTTCTGAAATCTCTCCTAAGGAAATTTGTATTAGTTTTTTTTATGACATCTTAATATATAGCAATACAATGGAGCAACATCAAATCCATCTACAAATAGTATTAGAAAAACTGAAATAGCACAGTTTGTTTATTAAACCATCAAAATGCTCTTTCATTCAAGCAAAAATAGAATATCTAGGCTATATTCTATCAGCCAGTGGCATAGAAGTGGACCAAAGAAAGATAGAAGCAGTAATCATGGCCAATACCAACATCGTTAAGGAGAGGTTTTTTGGGTTTGTGACTACTATAGAAAGTTTGTTAAATAATATGCAGCAATTGCTGCACCATTAACATCATTATTGGCTAAATAATAGTTCTAGTGGAATGAAGAAGCTCAAAGAGCATTTCTACAATTGAAACAAGCAATGACATCTTTGCCAGTATTAGCTTATCCTAACTTTTCTCAACCTTTTATAATAGAAATAAATGCATCTAGCACTACAATTGGAGCTATTTTAATACAAAACAACCACCCTATTGCCTATTTTAGTAAGAAGTTAGCCCCATCATTATAGAAAACATCGACATATGCAAGAGAACTCCATGTTATCCAAGCAGGTGGTGAGATAGCATTTTCTTTGGGTAACAAGTTTACCATCAAACCACCAAAGAGCATAAGAGAGTTAATGCAGACAATTCGGACTCAGCAGAAGGTTTCTTATTAAACTCCTTGGCTTTGATTATACTATTGAATATAAACCAGGGATCACCAATAAGGCAGCTGATGCCCTATCCAGAAAATTATACAATACAGATGAGAAAGTAACAGTAGAAGGCTCAACATAACACACTTTATATGCTTATACTCAGTTCACAACCTTGCTACAGATTAAAGAAGAAACAGTCTAATCACGAACTGATAATTGCATAGCAAATTTCAAGCCAGAATTATTTCAAACAGATGTACTAATGGATGCTATATTACAAAAATAGAATAGTCATATCTAAAGACTCTGAAATAAGAAATATGCTTATAAGAGAATTACATTCAACACCAGTAGGAGGCCATTGGAGAATTAAGAGGACATAGGCCAAAATCACTCAACAATTCTACTAAAAAAAGATGAAACAGTATATACAACACTTCATAGCCACATGTCCTATATGTCAACAGGTCAAATATGATACTCAGAAACTTGCAGGGTTATTATAGCCCCTACCTATTCCAACAGCCATTTGGGAGAAAGTATCAATGAAATTTATCATAGGTCTACCCAAATCTCACAACAAAATTGCTATACCAGTAGTGGTAGATAGACTTTCAACGTATGCTCATTTCTCAGCCCTTCCAACTAGTTTTACAGCTACCTATATAGCTCAAACTTTCATTTCAGATATAACTAAACTGCATGGAATTCCACAAGCAATAGTTTCAGATAGAGACCCTATCTTTATGAGCAATTTTTGGCAAGAACTATTCAAATTAAGTGGAACAACATTAAGCCATAGTAGTGCTTATCATCCTCAATCTGATGGCCAAACAGAGGTAATAAACAGAACACTAGAACAATACCTAAGAAGTTTTGTATTGGACAACCAGTGGTTACAATTCCTTCCATGGGAGTTTTATAATACATCCATTAACACTTCCACAAAAATGACTCCTTTCCAAATAGTATATGGCAGACTACCACCTAAAATTATACCTTATAATGATAATACAGCTACCAACACAGAGGTAGAAACATCACTACAACAAAGGGACAAGGTCTTACAGCAACTGAAGAAAAATTTATAAGAAGCTCAGAATAGAATGCAACAAATAGCAAACAAACACGAGCGGTTCAATATAAATGATCTAGTGTTAGTTAAACTACACTCATACAGACAGACCTCAGTCTCAAAGAAACCCTATACAAAGCTACAAAGATAGTATTCTGGTCCTTTTAAAGTTCTACAGAAAGTAGGGACAGTGGCTTACAAAGTGGACCTTCCAGAAACAGCAATGATCCACAATGTCTTCCATGTTTCTAGATTTAGGCAATTTAGATAGGATTCTAAAATTCACCCAGCAATATTGCCTACTCACTTCTTAGAAGGGCATCCCTTGGTCAGGCCCATCAAAATTTTAGATCAGAGGATAAGAATACAAGAGGATAGACCACTCACAGAAGTCTTAGTACAATGGGATGGTATCATAGCAATAGAGGCTTCTTGGGTAGCAATTGAGGAATTCTAGGGAACTTTTCCTGACTTTGACCTTGAGGACAATGTCAATGTGTGTGTGTGTGTGGGGGGGGAGTAATGATATGAACCCAAATAAATAGATAAACAACAGAAGCAAAAGGAACGAAAAGCCCCCAAATTGGTTAAAGGATTTTACTCACTAAAATAAAAAGTTACAAGAAGCAAAGTCACTATAAGATAAAATAAAGATAGATAATTAATAGACAAAGCTATAAATATACTCAGATCAATAAAATATATGAGAAATTACAGATACAAAGACTAATATCACAGTACATAACATCCTTCAACAAAGTTAACCACATAACACTACAAATGGCCAGAATAATAGAAGGGTGTGCTCTTCCAGAATAAATCCTACAATAATATCCAGAGATAGAAGCCATTCAAACTACAAACAACAAGATTAACTCTACACAAAGCCAGATCAGCTACATGAAACAATAGGTAACTAAAAACAGAGAAGCAAAAAGGAATCTTGACAAGTGCAGAGTAGAAGATAACTAGTTATAACTGAATAACAAGAAAGAAATCAACTTCCGACCAAAACAGAAAGAGATCGACAAATTGTAACAGAAATAATGGCTCAAATAGAAGGATGGTACTTGAAATATGTAAAGAAGTCTTATATCTAGGATAATCAAGAAAGCAGAGAGTATAAATAGAGTTAGGAGGAACAAACATAGGTAACGAATATATTTCTGAAAGGAATTCTTCTCTTCCTTTGCTCTTCCTTCTTCTCCTTCTTCCTCCTACAATTTCTTCTGGTTTAGTCACCGAAATCACCATCTTCCTCGACCAAAACCTTAGGGTTTCCCCTCTGCTCTCCCTCAGCCTCCCTTTTCCCTCTGGAGTAGATTCGATCGCACGAAGAGTCGAAATAAAGAAATAACCCATTATCCATTCCTTCCTCGAGAAGATACATCAAATGGTCATAAAGAAAAGCTAGGTGTACTTTAGATGGCTAAGATCTATTATCCCTAATTCAAGTTCCCAGACAGATCAAAAGGCCAGCGTTAAACCATGCAGATCTAACGATTTAGATAGAAGCTGGTCAGATCCCTGGATCAACGGCTCAGATCAAATTCGATACCTATTAGTAAGGGTTCTTAGATTCATAATATTTACTGATGCACCTTGGTTGACCAAACTCTTCATTACCTATATCTGCTAACATCCATTATAATGTAAAGAGGGTGGTTGTGCTCGATCATCCCTAGATGTAAGTCTTCATCACTGAATGTAACTCCTAAGATATTTTTTGAGTAGTGTGCCTCCCTTCAGTAGTGGTTAGCTAAGCATATCTTTATATTAAATAGATCCTTGATTAGAGATTCCCTCATCTCATTGGATAAGACAAGGGTGTCGTATATGCTTGGCAACTTTCAAAGATATGCTAGATCATTATAATCAACTCTGACTTAGTTCTCCACAAGCATATCCATAGGTGGAGCATCCTGTGGAGGGGCTATCTACTCACTGAAACCAATGACTTGCTTACTCTTATCTTGAGGTACTATGCTAGGAGGTAGAACTTTGCCACTGCACAGGTTGACTTCAGTGACTTCATGGAATGAAGAATTTGTGAAAACTTTTACCTTCTCATTGGGTATACCTACAGCTTTTCCTATGAGAATCTCAGAGTCGGTTGACTCCAAGTCAACCTCAAGAGGTGAACTCGATTGACTCGGAGAAGGAAAGTCTAACTCTGAATCAGAAAGAAAGGGATTAAAATTACTAAAGATATTATTATTTTCAAGACTTGGAGAGTTTTCAACAGGAATAAAATTAAGAGCATCACAAGTGGACAAGATATAAGTAGAATATGCTTTCACCATTGATTTCTTTCTAGGCAGAGGTACATGATAGAAATTAAGTAAAATAAGTAGAATACAGGATTTAATTCCCTTATCCACTGATATAATGCTCCTACCGGTAGAGGAGAAGCTAGTAGAAGAAGAAGTAGCTGCAATAGTGGATGGAGTGCAGGACTCGGACGGTGGTTGCGCTAATGGACTATCTCAAGAAAGTATGCTGAGTTGTTGATGTTACTGGACTATCACCTTCCTTGAGTTATCCTTTACAACAAGCAAACCTTCTTTTATTTTGGAGGTTTGAGCTGCTTCAGGCAACTACAAGAAGAATTTCTTGATCTTATAAATGATCTTTTTAGAGGTTCGGGACAAAGAGATATTCGACCTTCTTTGGTCTTAAGAGGATCATAAATAACCCTAATGATTACTCTCATAGAACTGGATGGTTGTTCTAATAAGTATTCTTTAGGATAAATATGCTCCCAACTTGTAGCTACGCTCAAGTCAATCCTTAAAATAAATGCAATTCTCTAAGACATGGCTAACATGCGGTGGTAGGGACAATAGCTAGGTTCATCGCTCTTGCCCACTTCCTCTGGCCTCTTAGGCTCTGATAACTGAAAGTCATGTTCCTTTAAGATGTTCTTAAATATTTTCTTAATTACCTCCCTCTTGAATGAATATAGCTTGTTCAATCTATCGGCAAGAGTAGGTGGATAGTACCTACCTGGAGGTGGATATGAGTACAACTGCTGGGTAGGTTGTTGAGGTGGTGGAAATGGTTATTGTGGCCATTGTAGTGGATGATATGATGGCTAAGGTGGTGGCAAGGAGGTGACAAAGGAGACTATTGTGCTCAGGGTCTCATATATTGGACTCTAACTGGCTGCTTCCCTCTGTTCACTTACACAACTATCTTTGGCTTCTTCTCGAACACCTTCTATGACTTGGGCTGAGATGATTGGTCAGGTAAGGGCAATAGTTTGGCTTTCTCTGACAGGCTAGCTACCTTGTTGATTAGTTTCTTGAATTTTTTGATGGTAAAGCCCTTAAGCATGAAGGCAACTTGACCATGGATATTCTTGAGAAGAATCTCAATGGCATGTTGTTCGGACAACTACGACTCGCATTTCATGCTAAAGTTACGCTACCTGAGAATATAATTGACAAGGGACTCGTTGGGATTTTGCTTTGTAACAATGAGGTTTCCTACAGTCACTCTTTACTGAGCTCCAACAAACCTCTTGATGAAGAGGTGATCCAACTCAGCAAAAGTATTTACCAAATCATTAGGCAGTTCGACATACCAATCAAATGCAACCTCTGCTAAGCTACTGATAAAAAGTTTGAACATGAGTGTGTCGCTACCATCGGTGTAGCAACAGTCAGCCCTAAAATGTGCAATATATTATCATGGGTTCCTAATGCCAAAGATTTTGAAAGAAGGTAGCACAAAACCCTTGGGGTACTTAACTATATCAGTTTTCTTTGGGTATGATCTACCCTTTAGAATGGATGAGCTCCTGTTGGCTTGCATCATCGCTTCCCTCACCTGCTATTCCACCATATGCTTGATGCCTTTTTCATGCATGGAGGTGTCATCTATGACCTTCAGCTACTAGCATCATCATTTGTAGGAGTGCACCTAGGATAGTCTAAAATATGTACCAACTCTGGCCGATCGGCTACCATAAGAGAAGGCTGTGAGATTGGGGCTGAGATCTGCAATGCTAAGACCACTACCATCAACTCCTCAACCTTCTTTTCCATCATGTATATATGATCATTCTTCTACTTGAGCTGGTGGAGGAGGTGCTAAGCCAAGTGAGAAGTGTCACCTTCCTCTAACATGACACCTTCCTCGCTATGCTGATCCCTCTATAAGGACCCTCGTGTGTCGACCATGTGTACTGTGTCATCTAATAGGTCATCTTCATCGGGATCAAAGTGGACTCTATCCTCCTCTTGTTCCAAGTGATCACTGCTAATAATCTGCTTGGCTATAGTGCGATAGTCCTCTATGATATCATCTAAAGAATAGTCATCTATTTTGCCTGGCTCTACGGGAATGTAGATTGGCTATCAATTGACCGCAGGACTTTGCTCTACTAACTATATATAGTAAATGCTCTGTGCTAGTATAGTGCACTCCCTAACTGGCTCAACTAACATGGGGACTATGTCTGTGTCCCCTCCCTTCTCTCCTTCTGACTATGGTAGAGGTGGTGTGACCATGACACTCTTGGGTCACCACTCTTTCCTAACCATGACTGAGGTAGAAGATCGAGTAGGGGAGCTCGATCACACCTCAGCAGGTGGAATAGATAGTGTGGGATCCTTGGAATAGATACTTGTAAGCTAGATGGGTCATGATGGACGGTGAGTGGAGCGATGTGATGGCAAAGACACCAACTACCTCTTGGGCAAGATATCCTTCTGCGATGAACTGTGCCCATGAGGATAATGATATCTGAGTGATCAGCCCTGACAGAGTGGCGATCAAGGAAGTCCATCAGGGCAGAGGCCGCTGACTGTCTGGCGTACCTCCTCCTCTCCATCTTACCCACTTCAGATGTAACTCAAACCTCCAGAGCTCTCTCCTTATGGATCTAGTCACTTACACTGGGAATCATAGACCTCAAATCAAACAATGCGCTAAACTCTGAGCATCCATAGACCCTACCAACCTGGCTAAGAACTCTCCTAAAAGTGGCATAGAGCTTCCTCCGCTCCCTTGCCAGTACCTCAAAGTGTGCTGGTGGTGGATGTGATGTAGTGATCCTTCTGTAATTCTCCTCTCCATCTAAAGCTGAGAGGGGGTGGAACCTACATCAACTCAAGAGTGGAGAGGTCTCATGAGGAGAACCCTCCTCAATGATGTGGGAGGTAGCATCAATCTCCCTGGCTGCTCGCTCATGATGTCACTTCATCTTCTTATTTTTATTGTGGCACTAAGTGTGGTTGAGCAGGGTAGAGCGAGAGCTAGAACCTACCTCAAAGGTAGGGGAGAATATCTCGGAAGCCAAGATAACCTTTCCCTTCGGGGTGATCAAAGAGGAGGTAGTAGCCCTCAATGGAACTTTGGTAGGGGCAACTGATTGAACGTGCACTGGAGCAACGGGCACTGATAGAAACCAGTCATACGATGAAATCATAGTCAGGAACCAGTCATACGATAAAATCATAGTCAGGAACCAGTCATACGATGAAATCATAGTCAGGAACCAGTCATACGATGAGATCATAATTAGGAACCAGTCATACGATGAGATCATAGTCAGAAACTAATTGTACGATGAGATCATAATCAGGAACCAATTATACGATGAAATCATAGTACCATTCATACGATGAGATCATAGTCAAGTCGATTAATCCGAACTAATTTTTAATCCCTTCATCAAAATAAGGTATTTGATGACTACTACAATCCAACAACCTCATAATTTTAATTTTATCTCAACTATTTGGAGATTAAAACTATGCATCCTCAATTATCATTCATTTCTATAGAACATTAAGTGATGAATATTTTGAAACCAACATTAATCTACTCTCCAAATAATGCTTATTAGAATGATTAATGAACAAAATAATTATAAGGTTGACCAAATAAAATAAATAAAATCAAGATTAAATTAAACAGACATGAAATTTGTGATAAATATTTTAAAATTAAATTTATTTTGGAACTTTTTAAAATAATATATTCATATTTTTTATGTTTTTCTTGAACCATGGCATCCTTCATCTTTACTAAGGAGAACTCAAGGTCAGATGGAATGTCTAAGTGAGAAGTGGCATCTATCCTACCACCTCCTCCATACTGACAGTCATAAGGGCTGGCCCCTCATAAGTGACTCAAACAACCTTGAAGCCACCTAACTGGATCAAATGAGCTGTGGTCAAGATGTGTATGGCTTGACCCAAGGCCAAATCCACACCCATTGGGAAAGAAAAGATGAACTTGCCGTAAGCCATAGTAATTGGACTTTTTGGGGACGTGAAAGGACTAAATGTGTTGAAATCACAAATTTTTTGAAACATAACTGAGTTAGACCCTTGCTTTGATATTTATTGTCAATCATTGACCTTTATATTTGGCTTGAAATTTGAACCCACACTTAACAAATTTAGGTATGCTAAGTGGGGTTCATTGATTTTTGGAGAGATTTCTTACGTTTCAGGAGAGACTTTGCCATAAGATTTTGATTTAGAACCAATACTCAACAAATTTAGGTATGTTAAGTGAGGTTCAAATATTTGGAGAGACTTTGGAGATATATATATTGTATGTTTATTTGAGGTTTGATTTGGAAAACCTTTTCTTAGCAAATTTATGAATGCTAAATGGTTTCAATTACATGTTTGAAAATTTTGCGAAAACATCCTTGTTTTATGTGATTGTTTGTTATATGTATGATATATGTTGTTTTGATTTTCAAATGGGGTCCTTACTTAAGAAATATAGTTATGTTAGGTAGAGGCCAAATGTGTTTGATATATGTTTGTTGTGAAAATAGGACTCTTACTTAACAAATTTAGGTATGTTAAGTAGGATCCAAATGTGCTTCATATGTTTGTTCTATTTGAATTTTTTTTTTAAAAAGGAACTCTTATTTAACAAATGTGGGTATGCAAAATAGAGTTGAATTTATTTTATGTGTTGTTTTTTGATAATGATTTTGAAAAGTGGAACTCTCATTTAACAAATTTGTGTATGTAAAATGGAGTCCAAATGTGTTATGATTTTGAAAGAGGGAAATCTATTTAACAAATTTATCTATGTTAAATAGATTTCAATTTATTTTGATTTTTGAAAATGAAACTCTCATTTGACAAATTTGGGTATGTCAAATGGAGTTCAAATGTGTTTTGATTTTCAAGATTTTGAAAAAGAGGAATTCTACTTAACAAATGTAGGTATGTTAAATAGAATTCAATTTGTTTTGATTTTTGCATAAGGAGAACTCTCATTTGACAATTTTTTAGTAAGTCAAATGGAGTTCAAATATGCTTTGATTTTATGTGTTATATTTTCTTTTGAAAAGAGGGAACTCCAACTTAGCACATGTTGAATATGCTAAGTGGAGTTTCAATTTTATGTCATGATTTTATTTGAAAAATAGAGTCTTGATTCAACAAAATTTGGGCATTGTGGTGCAAATTTATTATAGATATCCTTGCCTTCATCTATCCCCCTTTGGAAAAGAAAGGATAAATTAAAATAGAAATATATAACACCTTATTGGGACACCACGCAGATCCGCAGATGTTCTTATTAGGGTGATCGGGTACGACATTGAGGAAATGTGTATTATCTTAAAAGATAGAACTCACCACCCTACAATGGACCTAATCTAATCACCTTAATAAAGACTCCTAAGGACTATGGGTCTTTGGAATGTACCAAAGATTCTTCCCCTACTTTACATGGAAAAGTAAAGTTGGGATTATTTTAAACCTGGTTCGTTAAGGTCCCTACAAGGGCAAGCCCCCATAGTTAATTACATCATAAGGAATAGGATTCCTTAGGAATACTCTCGATTAAGATAAATGATCTTTGTCTCCAAAGATTTCAAAAGGTATGACTATCAATTGATTGGTTTATTTTTAGAAAGTCAAATAGGATTGATTAAGAGGAGGGAGTTCTTATCGAAGTTAAATGAAGATAAGTAAGGGAAGCTTAGGATAATAGGAAACCTAGTAAGCATCCCAAACTATCCTATAGTTGGGCTTCATATTTTTGAAGTTAAATAAATTTATTTGAGTTAAATTTTTATTAGAATGTTAGGGCTTATAATTCCATGATACAAGATCATGAAAAATGCCTAAGAGGTGAATTTATGCTCGTAGCCCATAAAGGGAAGTAGCAATCTCTGAACCTAAATCAAGGGAGCTTTGAAGAGGACCAAAAGCATGACTTAAATCTAAGGAGAAAATTGGATTTGGTTTACCTCCACAAGAGAGGATAAACCACCCGATTGTTTGGACTTATAACCGCCTAGGGGTGGCCGCTAACAAACTCTTCCTAGGATTTTAAAACATGTCGGCAAGTTAAATGTTTATGCAAGATAGAAAGATTGGTGTCCATTTAGAAAAGAGATTAAGTCCTTAAACACACTCCCTAAGAGACTAGATCATGTAGGGCATGATTTTAATGACTTAAATCTAATGCAAAATTTTAGATATTTTATTTTCATTTTGGACAATCAATTTGACATGGGATTTAGGATTTATATGCCTAATGCATGAGAAATTAGATTGTGGGCCAAAATTAGCAAGACAATGAGATGTATTTCCACCACAACTCTTAAAGGTCAAGCTAAGCCCTCTGGCAAAGGTGGAAGCCTTCCAATCAAGAGTGAAACAAAATGCTTTTTATGCATGATGTGAGAAGAGTAATACAACATCCAGCTAAGGGGTTGTGTGGTGAACTTTTTAGGAGATTTCCAAAAGAAATGTATACTTCGATCATCACCCTATGTGGAATAAAATTAAGATAGAAATACACATTCTCTTTATGCATTTTTAAACCACATAGATCCACAGATGTTCTTATTGAGGGTGATCGGGTACGACATTAAGGAGAGGTTTATTATCTAGAAAAATAGAAGTCACCACCATTCAATGGACCTAATCACCTCAACAAGGACTCCTAAGGATAATGGGTCTACATGTGTACCAAATATTCTTCCTCTACTTTACATGGAAAAGTAAAGTATGGTTTATTTTAAATCGGGTTTGTTAAATTCCTTACAGGGGCAAGCCTCATACTTAATTACATCTTAAGGAAGGGGATTCCTTAAAAACACTCTCGATTAAGGTAAATGATTATTGTCTCCAAAGATTTCAATAGGTCGGACTATCAATCGATTAGTTTATTTTGGGATATCAAATGGGATTGATCAAAGAGAGAGAGTTATTATTGAAGCCAAAGATAGATAAGTAGAAGATGTTCATGATCCTAGGAAACCTAGAGAGTATTTCAAACTATCCTACGGTTGAGCTTTATATTTTTGAAATTGAATTCTTTATTTGAGTTGATTTTTATTAGAAGTTTAGGGCTTATAATTTCACAATACAAGGTTATGGAAATGCCTAAGAGGTGAGTATTTATGCTTATAGCCTATAGAAGGGAGAAGCAACCTCAAAACTTAAATCTATGGAGCTTTGGTGAGGGCCAAAAGCATGACCTAAATCTAAGGTGAAAATGGGTATTTAGTTTGCCTCCACAAGAGAGGACAAACCACCCAACTAATTGGACTTACAACCTCCTGGGGGTGGCTGCCAACTAACTCCTCCTTCGATTTTAAATTCATGTAGGCAAGTCTTATGCTTTATGCAAGATAGCTAGGTTATTATTTATTTTAGAAAGAGATAAAGTCCTCAAACTCACTCCCTGAGAGACTAGATCACGTAAGGGCATGAAAAATGACCTAAATCTAATGTGAAACATATTACATTTTATGTTTATTTCTGGATAATTGTTTGACTATGGCTTATAGGATTCATATGCCTAATGCATGAGAAATAAAATTATGGGTCAAAATTAATGAGAAGGGGAGGTTTATTTCCACCATGGCTCTAAAGGTCAAGCCAAGTTTCTCTGGTAAAGGTGGAAGCTCTCTAATCAAGAGTGTAACAGGACGCTTTTATACATGATGTTATAAAAGAAATACTCATCCAGCTAAGGGGTTGCTAATTCTTTTATCTTAATTTTTAACTTAAGTTTTAAATGGGGTTAAGACTTGTTTAATTTGGTAGAAGATTTATTTTTTCCTAAGAGCCTAATTGTCATCCAGGTCATACATCAAGCAAGGAAGAAACTAAGAAAATATGCTATCTTAATGCATAAGCTAAACAAAACATCAATCATTTAATAAAGCTAACTCAAAAGAATAAAAGGTCATTTGTGGTCAGGCACCATTGCAAAAACTTGAAAAAAATTGGGTAGCTGAGCTCTACCCATATACAACCCATTAAAATGAATTAATTACAATTAAGAAAATTCATGTTATGGGGTCTTCATTTCTTTTCTTTCTTTCTTCTTTTTTTTTACTTTTCTTGGTTCCTTCTTTTGGATGGTTGGAAGGTGGTTGCTCCAAAGGCTTCACATGGCACATAAGATGTAATCTTATGACCAATGCTCATCCTAATGGCCCATAACATTCATTCCAAAATCTTAATTACAAAAGGAACATGGAAAGGAAAAGTAAATCTAACTAACACCTGCAAAATATATATTAGCTAAACAAACCATACAAATCCCAAGCATGTATGTTGGACTTAGCACCCCACACATGGGTAACCAAGTCCACCTAACCTATTTGATTATGCTTAGGGGTATAAGAACCTACACAGCAAAAGCATTTATATTTTTATTACAGTGCCCCTTAAGCACAATCCCCTGCATAAAATAATGATTAGACTAAATCATCCTACAATTTATTCTACAAACATTCACCCTAACATCCAAACTATAAATAATACATCATAAAATAAAAACAAACATCAAGCCATGCACCGCCCTAACCTAAAGCTAGAAGTGGTGACTTAACCTAATGTGTATGCTTTAAAAGATTTGTGGGGTATGCTTAGCTATGGCTTTAAAGCTTAAATTTTATAAGTATGAAGACATTCAACTTAGATGGGTGGTTTTATTTAAGTTGTTTAGTTGATTTGGGTTAATTTTATTTTGTATTTTTGGTTTTGTTTAAGTGAATCCTACAATTAAGCACTAAGTTCTAAAGAGGCAGAAAAGAGAAGAGAACTTCTCTTTCCTTCCCTACCTTAAGTAATTTCTAAAGTAGATTCATATTCAATTTTATTTAGTGAATGTCTTATTATGTATTTTAATTAATCCTATGTTTATATTTTCCCTGAAAAAATATATTAAAAAAGAAAGACATTTTAAGATTAAGTAATGTGAATTGATATCACAAAACACACATCACTTCATTTCTTTCCCAACATGTATAACATGCACATGGATGCATCCTAAGCATATATATACATATAAATGGGAATTTTTAGCACACTTTATGATGAATGCTAAGAAATGTTACTTAAGAAAATTGGAATGCTTTATGATGCATGATTTTCATTAAATAGAAAAGAGGGGTTTCTTTTATCCATTATTCACATGCACATGTATATGTATAAAAGGCATAAGTCAGTATGCCACTATTGTTAGCACCAGGGGTGTAAGGTATAAGACCTACTTAGGGCTACTTAAAGCCTCACAACCCGGGGCTATCCAGACTAATATACCACTTTTCTTAAATACAAACACATGTACGAAAGAAAATAAATGGAAAAAGAAAGATGCAAAAAGTTTGTATTTATTTATTTATTTTGTTTATACAATTTATATATACAAGTGTAGATATCCTTCTTAAGTAATAGCATAGGAATGGATAGGAATTGGGTTAGGCAAGTGTTATTTTATTTTCAAATAAACTATACACTTTGTCAAATCTTATTCAAAACTATGCCAAAAGAAAAGAGAAGGAGAGCTACACTATGTGCATCTTCATATTTATGTCCACATGCAAGCTTATAAATAATTATAAGTAGCACACTTTCAGTTTTAGATGTTTAATTTATAGATTTTGAAAATAGTTTTGAATTTAATAGTGATAATTTCCATTCATATTTTACTTAAGCCAAAACATGCAATTTGACATAAAGAAAATATTTCATTTTTCAATTTGATTTTTTTAAAAAAAAGTATGAATGCATGAAATTCATATGACATACACATTTAGTGTGTTAGGAAATAACTAAAGTGATGAAATAATGTAAACACATTCACCCTAATTAATTCCTAAAAACAATCCTATGAAATAAGAAAGCAAAAAGAAAATCAAATTATTTTTAAGGATGGTTTGATTTTGTTTTGAGTTTGATTAAATTTGAAAAATATGAGGTGAGTTTGCTGCTCCTAACCCATTCCCACATATTTTGTTGATTTAGTTTGTTCTTAAGATTATTAGATGATTTTTATATGTCACTTAGGTTAAGCTATGACTTAAGTGTGTTAATTACCCCTTACCTACACCACCTTAGCATAGGTAATCCAATAATTACCAGCCAATGAGAAGACATAAAACCACACAAGGAATTTAAATCAGAAATACACTTAAGAAAGAAAGGTACCTAATACAATTGGCTCATAATTAAGGATTAATTAAGCTAAGGGGTTTATTTTAAGTAATTTAATAACACCTCTCACACATGTCAGTTGAGTTTTGATTTCCTTAATTGTACTTAGGCTCTTGAACACCTAAGCATCAATCCAAGTAAGATTAATTAAGTTTTAGAAAGTTTTAGAGTTTTATGAAATTAATTAAAGGTGTAATTAGTGAATTAACCCATAATTAAGGTTGGATTAAGGAAGAAAGGGGTTTAAATATCTTAAGGAAAGTATCCCAAATTTATTCCCAAAACCTTATATTCACTTGATGAAAACTTAATTGGCTCAATCGGATGGTTACACCACTAATTATACCCTTAATTAAGCTTAATTACATTAAGGGAGTGATTAAGGAATGAACTAGTAATTCCTATAATTCAGCCACCAATAAATCCCAAGAAAATTAGGTGAGGAAGGAGTCATCCCAGTAATTATACATAAGAAGTTTGGAATTAATCAGTGGAGTAATTAGAGGGTAATTGGCATACTAACATTCCCAATAAAACCCAAATCTAGAGAAAATCACTATTCAAAATCAATTCGACCCATTTTAGAATATTCTATGTCAATTATATATCCAATGCAATTTATATTCAATTTTTTTTTATTTTTCTAGGCTTAGATATAAATTTACAAAGTTTCCATGGTTAATTAGTGATTTATTAGCTTAATTAAATGTCTAATCCATCGCATGGGCTAACATATGTACTTTCCATGTGGCATGATGAAGTTAAATATTCAAGTTGTCACATCATAGCGCTTTCTCCTCATCCGTCCGATCAAGGATTGGACGGTTGAGGTTAAAGCTGCAGATCTAAGGGATTAAAAAATGGATCTACATGTCTTTGATCATGGCCATCCATCCAAATTGCATGGATGGATGGCCTATGATCCTTCCCTGTATTTCTTTATGAAGAATGGACACCGTCCATCTTCTAAGGGATGATTCAAGCTCGATTAAGCTCGATTGAGCTCAGATTGATCCCAAAACTTACCCACACCATCTCCGCACAAAGGAAAGCACATCTAACGACTAGATTTTCATGGGATTAAAACTCACTTCATAAAGGACCAATGTATATTGAAATTATGCTCAGTTTAATGGCTAACCTCATCGAAGGTGATCACCGGCACTCAATTCCCTTGGAGAAGCTTTGTTTAGTGGAGACGAAGCTTTGTTGAAGTCTGGAGGTGTTGAAATTGGGTAGATCCTTCTAGAACACCTTGACTTGAGCTCGGTCTTGATCAAGAGGACTCCTCCCTTGCCTTTTGAACTTGTATGAAAGCTTGGGTGAGTTCGATCAAGCCCCCGGATAATGCTTGTAAGAGGAATTTGGTTTATTTTTGTGCTTGTGTTAAAGAGAATAGAATGCCTATGGGGGACTCTTACACCTACCTTAAACACGTTAGGGGATTTTTATTAAATGGTGCCATGGTTGGCAAATGGAAATTTCCACTAAGAAAGGATGTCGCTTGGGTTCTCTAACACCAAATTTCGTTGTGCTAATCGAAATAGGATGCCCCTTGTGTTCTCTCACACCTACTCTAATAGCGTCAATAGAATGTGTTTATGATGCCAAAGAGGGAAAGGATGATGATGGGGGACTCTTGCACCTACCCTAAACATGGCATGCTAGATTCGCAAGATAAGCAAACAACGCTTTGAAAGAAGAGAAGATTTTGATGAAATGGAATTAAATTTTTGTTGATTGGTAGAATTGTTTTCAAACATGATTTTTTATGGGTAATATTCCTTCAAATAGAGCCCATTAATTGGAAGCATTGGGTGTTCCCCTTTACAATCAATAAGCTAATAAGATCCTCCTTGGTAGGCCTTCTCTTTGACATAGGGGTCTTCCCAAGTGGGTTCAAACTTGCCTCCCATCTTTCAATGGGTAACAATTAGTCTCCTTAGGACTAACACAAGTTCCTAATGAAATACTTAAGGCGGACCAGCTTGTTGTAAACTTGAATCATTTTGGCATTGTTCAACTCGAGGTTCTGGCACACCAAAGGTGACTCTCCTCCAAAACTTTGAGCTCAACTAACCGCAACTTTGCATTCTGCTCTGTAATGATCTTGCTACCCAATGCCATCCTTAGTGATGGAAGTTGAACTTCTAAATGTAGACCATCTTCAGACCCATACACTAATAAAAATGGGGTAGATTGAGTTGGAGTTGTATGGTGCGAAAGGCCCAAAAAGGCTTCAACCAACTACTCATTCCACTGCAGCTTATTGTCGTCAAGAGTCTTCTTTAGTATTTGGATAGAGCTTTGTTGAATGCTTCTGCTAAGCCATTTGCTCTGGGGTAGTAGATGGTGGAGTATCTCTAATCTATACTATGTCTTCTACTAAAGTTGTTGATCTTGATACTTTTGAATGCAGTACCATGATCGGATATAATTCATCGATGCACCCCAAACCTATATACGATATGATTTCTGAAAATTTGAAGCACATGCTGAGTTGTGACCTCTCCGAGTGGGATTTCCTTTCCTCACTTGAAAAAGTAGTCGGTGGCAGCTAAGATGAACTGATGACCCTTGGAAGAAGGAGGATCAATCAAACCCATAATGTCGGTACCCCAACACTTGAATAGCCATGAGGCCAATGTAGGGTGTAGAATGTTGGGTGGTTGGTGGAGGACCACATCGTGTACTTGACACTAATGACATATTCTAGCTAATCTGTAATCATCGAAGTCCAGTAGTATCCTAATCTCTTGATCTTCATCTTCATCTTCAGACTGAATTGATGCACTTCGCATCGACCTGAATGTACCTCAATTATAATATCACGGGCTTCATGTTTATCTAAACAATATAACCATATCTGGTCAAAGGATCGTCGGTATAGGGTGCCATCAATGAGAGCATAGAAGAGAGCTCTCTGTTTCACCTAATGGGCTTATGACTTTTCTTGAGGTAGTTATTAGTGTTCAAATAGCCTATGAATGGTTTTCTCCAATCTAGCTCCTCGTCCTTATAGGTAACATCCTCCTGATCAAGAGAAAGTCTCTCGATGAGTTCAGCATCAATAAGGGATATGACTTGTCTATTTTGGACCCTTACTGGAATGGACTCATCTTTCGGACATGCCAATTCTTTGAAAAGTTTGGCCAAAGCATCTGCTACTGCATTCCCTACTCGAGGAACTTGTAGATGGTGACTTCGGGAATCTGGGCCAACAGGTTCATGGTATAATCATGGTAATGACGAGGCTTGGGTTTGAGAACCTTGTAGGAGTGTCATGATGAGCGAGAATCCCTAAAGACGTTGATGCTCTTGACACTCATTATGATGACTAACTCCATACTGATAATCAAAGCCTCATGCTCAACTTCATTGTTGGTGCAGGGGTTAAAAAGATAGTATCGAATCTCACTTGATCTAGAGTTAGAGAACTATTCTACTCGTCTTTCACGGAATAGTAGATCATGGTGCTTCCCCTTTATGAAAAGAAGCTGCACCATCAAAATACATCTCCCATTGATAGTTGTCAACTTCCTCTAAGTTCATGATTTGTTCATCAGGGAGATCGTCACTAAGCAGAGAATCAATAGAAAGTGGGTGTGCTGCTAAGAAATCTGCTAGTGCTTATCCTTTTACCATAGGGAGGGGTATGAATGTGATATCAAACTGCAAGAGAATCATGGACTAGCATGCCAAACATCCGGATAGCATTGGCCATGTCATGAGGGACTGCAGTAGATTGGTTATGGAGATCAAGTTCACCTTATGAGAAATCATAAAGTGTCGTAGCTTTTGAGAAGCAAAGATCAAAGTTAGGCAATGTTTCTCAATAGGTGGGTAGTTCGCTTCAGTAGGAATTAGATGACGACTAAGGTAGTAGAGAGCACTCTCCATCCATTCATTATTGGCTTGGGTCAACAACACCGAGAGAGTCATCTAATGCAGCACTATAGAGGATGAGTGGCCTACCTAGGATAGGGGTTGCTAGAACTAGTGGCTTCACCAAGTACTGCTTAATATCTTCAAAGGTATGCTGACACTTGACATCCCACTAGAACTTGGCATCCTTTTTGACAAGTGCTAAGAATGGCTTGCATCTCTCTAATAGGTTAGAAATAAATCATCTTAGATATGTCAGACATCCTTGGAAAGATCTATGTTGAGTTAAACTCTTAGGAGGTGGCATTTTTAAGATAGCTTTAATCTTTTCTAGATCTATTTCTATTCCTCGATGTCAAACAACAAACACAAGGAATTTCCCTGAAGCTACTCTAAATGCACACTTGAAGGGATTCATTTTGAAGTTATATTATCTTGATCATTTGAAAACTACTCTCAAGTCAAAGATATGGTCTTCTTTTTCTTTGCTCTTGACTACTAGATCATCAACATAGCACTCAACCTGATGATGGATGAGCTCATTGAAGATCTAGGTCATGGCCCGTTGGTATGTAGCTCCAGCATTTTTAAACCCGAAAGGCATGACCATATAACAAAAGATTCTAATCGTAGTTCAAAAAGTAGTATTTCTTTCATCATCACGAGATATCTTAATTTGTTTATAGCCAAATGACTCATCCATGAAAGAGAAAATTGCATGAGATCAGGTAATGTCTACCATTAATTCTAGTATAGGACTCATCCTTAATACATGCCTTATTTAAGTCCCTGAAATCGATGCATATGTGAATTTGTCCATTCTTCTTCTTAACTGAGACAACACTGGCTAGCCAAGCAGGTTATTTTTTTCCTTGATGAAACCAGCATTGATTAGTTTCTTGACTTCAGAAATGACATGTTGTTCAATTTCTAATCGTATGCATTTAGGAGCTTGCTTGATTGGATTAGCACTAAAATCTATTGCTAGGTTATGGACTGCTACGTTAGGAGAAAATCCAGGCATTTTTTCATAATTTCATGCAAAGCAGTCTTTAAACTCAATCTATGGCCTAACTAAGTCATTGGTTTCTTCTTCATTCAACAATAAACTAATGTACGTCAGACATGGATTTTCTTCTATCCCAAGGTTGATTTCTTTAAGTTTGTCAATTATTGACTGGATCTCCTCTTTAGATTCTGGTCGTGCATCTTTGATTTGGAGATCATCTGGATCATCTAAGATTTCTAAACACACATCCTCATAAGAGTTGGTGTTGTGTGAATAGAACCTAATAGACTCCAAATGATTGGTAATAATTAAGCAGTAATCATTGTCTTCAACTGGACCCACTATACTGAATCCTAGACCTACTCTTGATTGTGCTTCTCTGCCTGTATTATTTTGTAGCTTCTCAAAATACTCTAACCTGTGCTTGGACCATGTATGAAGAACCAAACCTTTTTGTATAAGATTATGAACACAAAGCGAGTAAAAGTCAAGCCTCTAAAACATGACCTAACAAACAGTGGTAGGGGAAAAAGTTAAAATCGTGGCTTTTCCACTTCCTCTGATCTACTAGGCTCAAGTAGCTAAAAATCATGCTTCTTTAAGAGATTCTTAAAGATCTTCCTGATTACCTCCTCTTAAATGAATAAGGCTTGTTAAGTTTATCCAAAAGAGTAGGTGGACCATAGCTACTTCACGATGGGTATGTGTACCACTGCTGCTAATGATGTGACTGAGGAAGAAATGGTGTAGGCCATGGAGGCTATTGTGGCGGCCGGTAAGGCTACCTCGGTGGTGGTAGAGGAGATGGAAGGGTCAGCTGAGCACAAGGTCTCTCAAATAGCTCTTTAGCCAGCTATTTTCCCTTATCCACTGCTGTCACTACCCGAGCTTCTTCAAACCTTCTACGGCTTTGGCTTTGTTTGTATGTCTGAGAAAGGTAACTATTTGGCCTCTCCTTGCAAACTAACTAGCTTGTTGATTAATTTCTCAAAGGTTTTAATGGTGAAGCCCTTAAGCATGAGGGTGACCAGGACATGGATATTCTTTAAAATAATCTCAATGGCATGTTGTTCAGATAGCTGTGGTTCGCATTTCAAATCAGGTTACACCATCGAAGAATGTAGTCAACAAGGGACTCACTTGGGTGTTGTTATGCTACAATGAGATTGCCAACAGTAGCCTTTTGCTGAGCTCCAGCAAACCTCTTGATAAAGAGTTGCTCCAACTCAGCAAAAGTCTTTACTGAACTATTGGAAAGTTCAGTATACCAATCAAAAGCTATCCCTACTAGGCTACTGACGAAAAGATAGAAAAGTAAAGCATCACTGCCACTAGCATTGTAATAACTAGCTCTAAAATGGGCGATGTGCTACCTCGGGTTTCCACTGCCATCAAAACTCTTCAAGGAAGGTGGCATGAAACCCTTAGGATATTGGATTGCATCAAATTCCTTTGGGAAGGGTCTACCCTTTGGAACTGATGATCCTCCTCAGGCTTGAGGCAATGCTTTCTTCACCTACTGTTCAACCATAAACTTAATATTTTTTTTCTATATGGAGGTACTATCCACTACCTTCCTATACATGTTGGTGCAACCTTGCTATATTGGAGGTAAAGTCTTGGCTGGGTCCAAGACATGCACCAACTCTGGCAAACTAGTCTCAGCTGTGGTGGGATGAACTACTGGGGCTTGGTTCAACAATTCTAAGATAGTTGTTATCGGATCCTCGAGCCTCTTCTCCATCCTATCTATCTTCTTATCCTTTTACTGTATTTTGTGCTAGGAGGTGTTGGACCTAATGGGCAGTGTATTCCTGCTCATCCTCAACACCTTCCATAGCCTGATGCTCTCTAAGGAGGGATCCCCTGGTATCTATCATGCAAACCCCCACTGAGTCTCCCAATAAATCATCTTCATTGGGATCAAAGTTGGTCTTCTCCTCATCAGACCAATCGTATCCTAGGATCTCCTTCTTTTCTATGAAATAATGATACATGTTGGCGCAACCTTGCTCTGTTGCAGGTAAAGTCTTGGCTGGGTCCAAGACATGAACCAACTCTGGGGGACTAGTCTCAGCTATGGTGGGATGAACTATTGGGGCTTGGTTCTGAAATTCCAAGATAGTTGTTATCAGATCCTTGAGCCTCTTCTCAATCCCATCTATCTTCTTATCCTTTTACTTTATTTGTGCTAGGAGGTGTTGGACCAAATGGGTTTATTCTTGCTCATCCTCAACACCTTCCATAGCCTGATGCTCTTAAAGGAGGGATCCCCTGGTATCTTTCATGCAAACCCCGGCTGAGTCTCCCAACAAATTATCTTCATTGGGATCAAAGCTGGTCTTCTCCTTATCAGATCAGTCGTATCCTAGGATCTCCTTCTTTTCTATGAAATAATGAGCCACTATGTCATCTAAAGAACAATTTGTCAAAACTGGCACAAATGATTTTGGTTGACCAATGGTGGGATCAATATCATGCACTACTAGGCACCGGACCTCTCTGTGGCTGAGAATCAACCCGAGTTGTACTCACTAAGATATACACTCCTAGCGTCCCCTATGCAGTTGACACTTTTAGGAGGTTCTATGATCATGGGTACAACTGGGTTGCCACCCTCTCCCTCTGCAATTGTTGTAACCATCTCCAAATCCTGCTGCGGTGGTGATGGTGAAGGGATGACCACTATGCTTCGGGGTCTCCATTCCTTTCACACCATAACTGGGGCAGAAGGTCAAGCAGGAGAGCTCGGCCTCACCATAGTAGGTGGTGTAGATGGAATGGGATCCCTTGGTCATAGTTGGATCACCAACGGGGTCCTATTCTCCCTGGATTTGGCCTTCATGGCCTTCGGCCGAACTGGAGACTTCACTTGAGTATGCTAAATGAAATTCCAAGATGTGTTTAAAATTTTTGTGTTTTGATTTTATTTTAAAAAATTGAGACTTCACTTTAGCAAATATAGTACGCTAAAGAATGAAGGTTCAAAAGTATTTTGAAAATTTTTGTGGAATGGAGATTTCACTTAGCAAATTTGAGTGTGCTAAAAGAAATTCCAAAAGTGTGTTTCAAATTTTGTTTTTAGAAAAGGGAGACTTCATTTTAGCAAATGGGTATGCTAAATTGAAGTTCCAAATATGTTATGAAAATTTTTGTGGAAGGGAGATTTCATTTAGCAAATGTGATATGCTAGAATAAAGTTCCAAATATGTTTTAAAAACTTTTGTTTTTGTTGATTATTTTTTTTAAAAAAAAGATTTCCATTTAACAAATTGGGGTACATAAGATGGAAATCAATTATGTTTCATTTTCCAAAGATGTATATTTTGTGTGTGATTATTGCTTTTGAAAGAGGAAATCCCAACTTAATCATATATGAAATATGTTAAGTATTTTTTCAAATAATGTTACTTTATTTGAAAATGAAATTTACATTCAATAAATTTGGGTTTATTAAATGGAGATATTCATATATGCTTTTTGAAAATTTATTTTTGATTTTATTTGAAAATGAAACCCCTACCCAATAAGTGTGGGTATATTGAATGGAGAGGTTTCATATGTGTTTTTTGAAAATGTGAAAGCTCCATCCTAACACATGTGGAACGTGTTAAGTGGAATTTCAAAGTTGTGATTTTGCTTGAAGATGTAATATCCATTCAAGACATTTAGATGTATTGAATGGAAAGGCCCATCTTCAAATTTTATGCTTTTGAAAATATGATTATTGAAATTTTATTTTAATTTTTTGAAAATGAGGTCTTCACCCAAAATGAATTGAGTGAATAAGCTCATTTGTGCTTTTAGAAAATGTGATTGTTGGAATTTTATTCTTGTAAAGATGATCCTACATATAACAATCATGAAGATTGTTAGATGAAGGTGATTTAGGAAAAATTTTGTGCAAAATATTTTATTATGTGCATTTTTGAAAGAGTGCTTTTTGAAAAGCAAGATTTTTATGAATGATTTATTTTACCTTTATTATTTTAGAATGAACCTTTTCTTGCCATGAAAAAGGTAAGGATGAAGTCTTTAATTAATTTTTTTTTATTAGACTTTTATTTTTCACCCATTGGGGAACCCAACAGGGGTTTTAAGACCAACATGGGGTGAGGTCCTTAAAACCTAAAGATGTTGGCTAGCTTAACTTCAGGATGAAATAAACTAAGTGCCAACGGAAAAGAAGGATAGTCTCAAATTCATATAAAATATAAACCCACAATTGATACTTGGAGACAACGATCATTTACCAAAGATGGAGGGAGGAACCATCCCCAACAGAGTCACTAGAAAAATCTATGGTGAAATTTTTAAGAGATTTCTAAAAAGAAATGTATGCTTCCATCTTCACCCTATGCGAAGTATAATGAAGATAGAAATATACATTCTCTTTATGCAATTTGACACCACGTAGATCCATAGATATTCTTATTGAGGGTGATCAGGTACGATATTGAGGAGAGGTGTTCTATCTCAAAAGATTGAAGTCACCATCCTACAATATAACTAATCACCTCAACAAGGACTCCTAAGGACAATGGCTCTACATGTGTACCAAAGGTTCTTCACCTACTTTACATGGAAAAGTAAAGTAGGGTTTATTTTAAACTGGGTTCATTAAGTTTCCTATAGGGGCAAGCCCCCATAGTTAATTACATTCAAAGGAAGGGGATTCCTTAAGAACACTCTCGATTAAGGTAAATGATCGTTCTCTCCAAATATTTTAAAAGGTAGGACTATTAATCAATTTGTTTATTTTAGGAGATCAAATGGGATTGATCAAAGAGAGAGAGTTATTATTAAAGCCAAATGAAGATAAGTTGGAGATGCACATGATGCTAGGAAACCTATAGAGCATCTCAAACTATCCTATGGTTTGGCTTTATATTTTTGAAATTGAATTGTTTATTTGAGTTGAATTTTTATTAGAAGTTTAGGGCTTATAATTCAGCAATACACGGTTATGGAAATGCCTAAGAGGTGAGGATTTATGCTTAGGGGTATGCTTAGGGGTATAAGCACATGCACAGCAAAAGCAGTTATATTTTTATTACAGTGCCCCTTAAACACAATCCCTTGCAGAAGATAATAGTTAGACTAAGATCGCCCTACCATTCAGTCTATGCACATACACCCTAACATCCAAACTAAGAACATTACATCACAAAAAAGCAAAACATTAAACCATGCACCGCCCTAACCTAAAGCTAGAAGTGGTGACTTAGCCTGATGTGTGTGCTATTTAAGGTTTATGTGGTATGCTTAGCTAGGTTTTAAGGTTGAAGTTTTCTAAGTATGAAATTATTCAACGTAGAGGGTAGTTTCATCTTAAGTGTTTTAATTGATTTGGTTGATTTTTATTTTTGTGATTTGATTATTTTGAATGAACCTACAATTAATTACTAAAAGTTGTAAAGAGAGGAAAAGAGAAGAGAACTTCTCTTTCCTCCCTACCTAAAGTAATTTCTAAGGTAAATTCATATTTAATTATTGTTTAATGAATGCTTGATTATGTGTTTTAATTAATCCTAAGTTTAGATTTTCTCTAAACAAACCTATTCAAAGAGAATGGCATTTTAAGATTAAGTAAAGAGAAATACTATCACAAAACACACTATATTTCTTTCCCAACATATATTGCATGCATATGGATGAATCTTAAGCATATCTATACATGCAAGTGGAAATATTTAAGACACCTTCATGATAAATGCTAAATGATATTAGTTAAGGAAATTGAAAAAATGCATTTATATGTATGAAAGGCATAAGTCAATACGACGGCATTATTAGCATCAGGGGTGTAAGGTACAAGACCTACTTACGGCTACTTAAAGACTTGCAACCTCGAGGTTGTTCAAACTAATATACCACTTTCCTTAAATACATATGCATGTACAAATGAAATGAATGGAAAAAAGAAAGATGCAAAAGTTTATGTTTATTTGTTTTATTTTTTTATGCAATTTACATGTGTAAGTGTGAATACCCTTCTTAATTAATAGCATAAAAATGAAAAGGAATGGGTTTATGCAAGTGTTATGTTCTTTTCAAATGAACTATACACTTTGCAAATCCTATTCAAAACTATACTAAAAGAGAAAATAAGGAAAATCAAACAATGCACATCTTTATGTTTATACTCACATGCAATCTTATAAATAATTATAATAGAATACCATTTAGTTTTGATATTTAACTTATGAGTTTTGAAATTAATTTTGGATTTAATAGTCATAATAACCATTCATATTCTTACTTTAGCCAAAACATGCAATTTGACATAAAGGAAATATTTCATTTTTAATTTGATTTTTAAAAGACCATAATGTATGATTTTCATATGACATACACATTTAACATATTAGGAAAGAAATAAAGTAATGAAAGCATGTAAATTCATTCATCCTAATTAATTCCTAAAGATAATCTTATGAAATAGATTTATTTAAAGAAAATCAAATTTATTTTAAATAAAGTTTGATTTTATTTTGAGTTTGATTTCAATTTAGAAATATGAGATGAGTTTACTGGTCATAACCTATTCCCACATGTGTATGATGTTTTAGTTTAATTTTTAGGTGATTAGATCAATTTTGATAATTGTAGGATAACGAACTTGTAAGGCAAAGTCTAGCTTTCAAGCGAGTGGCATTAGAGCTCCTTTTGGGTGGGCATTCATAAGATGTATTCTTTAGCATATTCAATCAAATAATTATGAGCTAATGTATGACATAAAATCACACAAGGATTTTAATTAGTAATGCACCTAAGAAAGAAAGGGTTCTAATGAAATTGGCTCATAATTAGTGATTAATTAAGCTAAAAGATTTAATTTAAGTACGTTCATAACCATGCCCACACATGTGAGTTGGATTTTGATTTCCTTAAGTTACTTAGGTTATTGAACACCTAAGCACCTACCTAAGATGAATTACTCAGCAGCGATGCTATGTGCTTTCTCCTCATCTGTCTAATCAAAGATCGGACAGTTGAGATCAAGCCCACAATATTAATATAAATCAGGGGATCGTATACATCTTAATCATGGTCGTCCATCCAAAACACACGGATGGACGGCCTAAGATCCATCCCTAAGCTCGCTTGTGGGAGAAAGCCACCATCCATCTTCTAGGGTAAGATCGAGCTCGATTGAGCTCGGATTGAGCTCAAACTCAACCCACAACATCATCATGCAAGGGGGAATCATCCAACGACCAATTTTACTTGAGATGAAAATTACTTTCACAAAAGACCACACACTCTCTAGTTTAAGCTCGGGTTGAAGGCATACCTCACCAAAGGCTATCACCGGTGCTCGAATCCATTGAGGTAGCTTCATCTAGTGGAGATGAAGCCCTGTTGAAAGTTTCAAGTCTTGGGATGGAGTAGATCTATGGACCAAGCTCACCTTCAAATCCTTGCAACCTTGATTGAAGTCCCACTTCCCTTGCCTTGAGAACTTGTATTAAGCTTTAGGAAAGCTCGATTGAGTCCCCTGGTGAAGCTTACAAGAGGAATTGGCTTGATATTAAGTATTGAGTGAGATGGAAAAGTGGTGGAGCTCCCTATTTTTGGCTTGAAGAAATCGAGAAATGGAGAAATGGAAATGGGTTGAGGAAGCTTGAAGGAACCTTGGGGTGCTAGCTCTGAGTTCCCTAAGCCCAATAAAGTGTGTGTCTCTTGAATTCAAGTGAAATTAGTGGGAGTATATCTCCCCCAAGGTGAATCGAATGGTCGCAAGATTTCTTGCCATTTTGATCCAATTCACCCTATTCAATGGGTTTGTTAGGTCGTTTAGAGTGGCATGGCATTCGGTTTGGCCAGAGAGAGATAGTGGAAGAGTGTCATGTGCTTGAAATGAGTGGAGGAAGGATTCTCATGTGCTCAACAAGTGGTCGCTTTTGATCTTGGGTTTTGACCCAAACCCAATGGGTCATGTGCACCATCCTCATTAGTCACCATTTGGTCTACTAAGAGGATGCCAAGTGTCCATGAAAAGGAATTATCCAAATTCCAAGTGGTTTTGATTTTAGATTACCCTATGGCCTAGGGATAAAATGGTCATTTAGCTTGGATTTTAGTTTGAATATATTTGGTATGATTGAAAAATGGGTTAGGCTAAGTTTCAATGAATTTGGGGCTGCTTTGATATGATTTGGCTCATGTTACCCATTTAGGTTAAAATGGGTCAACTTGGTTAAGTTGACTAATTAGTCAAATTGGGTCAAACCAAGGGCTGGGTCAAGTTCATATGACCATTTGAAATACTTTGGCATCATTGGTTTGGTTCAATTTGATTTATATTTGAATTTGGTTCATTTGATTTTATTTAGGTCAAATGGGTTAAGTTGACCACTTTGACCCATTTGACCTATTTGGGTTAGGTCATGGGTTGGTTTAGGCTTCATTGGTCAAATAAAATATATTGGTATCTTTGTTTCCAATCAATTTTGGTTTAATTTGATATTGGCTCAATTTGATAATTTAGGTCAAGTTGGGTTCAAGGTAAATTGGGCTAGGTTGGGTTTAGTTGACCAATTGAGGCTTTGGTCAAGTTCAAAAAGTGATTTGGAATGAACATGACTCGTTGGTTTCAATCAATTTGGCTAAGATCACGTTTTGACATATTTTGACTTTTTAGGTCAAGTTGGGTTAACTTCGGTCAAGTGGCCAATTGGGCTATGTTAGGCTCAAATGATGACTTGGTCAAGTTCAAGCATTGATCATGAATGAGTTTTTATCAATGGTTTCAATCAATCTGGTCTATGATGGATTTTGGTTAGTTTAGGTTTCATTTTGGCTAAGTGTTGACTTGGTCAACCCTTAAGTTTGACTTGGTTTGACCCAATTTGAGTGATTGATTATCTCATGATGATTGTTGCTCACAATGTGAGGCTTAGTTGGGCTTAGTTCAATCCAATTTGGGTAGGATTAGAATTTGGCTCATAAGGGGTACTTTAGGTCACTTTGGGTCAAGTGAGCCTAAGTGAGTCAAATGGCTTGGTCAAAGCTTTATTTGAGTTTGATTGAACTCACATATGGACTTATGATTGAAATATAAATTCATTTGCAAGTGATTTGGAGTCAAATGGGTTTTGATTCATTTGACAATTTCAAGTTCAAAGAGTGAACATGAGTTTGACTTGGGTTTGATTTTTTTTAATTTACTTTTGGTTTGGTTATTGAAGTTTATGTTTATATTTGGTTTCATGATTGAAATATTGATTTAATCATGAAGAAAAATCAAGGGTTTGGCTTTATTTGAATTTTATTTGGCTAAGTTCAAGAATTTGACTTGAAATACTTAAGTTGAATTTTTGTTTGAATTTGGATTTGAGTTTTGAATTGATTTTTGGATTGTTGATTGAAGTTTGTATTTCTATTTAGATTCATGATTGAAGGATTGATTGAATAATGAAAAAAAAAAATCAAAGATTTGAATTGATTTGAATTTGATTTAGCTAAGTTCAAGAATTTGACTTGAAAGGCTAAAGTTGGATTTTTGTTGAATTTGGATTTGAGTTTTGAATTGATTTTCAGATATTTAAATTTATATTTCACTTATATTTGTGAATATAAATGAGAATATAAATGGGTTATGAGAAAATTACTTGAATTTTAATTGATTTAGATTTGATTTAGGCTAAGTCCATAAGATAGAATTAAAGTGAGTTCGGAAAGATTTTTGATTCGGATTTAAATTTTGGATTTGGTTTGATTGATTTGAATTTATATTTCATTTATATATGTGAACATAAATGAGAATATAAATGGATTGTGAAAAAATTTCTTGAATTTGAATTGATTTGAATTTGATTTAGGCTAAGTCTATAAGATAGAATCAAAGTGACTTAGGAAAGATTTTTTATTTGTATTTGAATTTTGGATTTTGGTTTGATTGATTAGAATTTATATTTCATTTATATATGTGAATATAAATTAGAATATAAATGGATTGTGAGAAAATTTCTTGAATTTGAATTGATTTGAAATTGATTTAGGCTAAGTCCATGAGAGGGAATCAAAGGACCTAGAAAATATTTTGGAGTTCAGAATCCAATCATGGGCTTCAATCATAAGTTTCAATTATTTAGAATTGATTCATGATTTGAGAAAATCCATTGAATTGGCTCAAGGTTTGAGTTAGAGTTGGAGTTGATATGAGTTCAGAGTTTTTACTTGGAAGAAGGAAGTGAGGATTTGCTATAGGGGTAAAATTTTCTAACACCCCTAAGGCATAACCTATTCTTATGGCCAACTCTTCTAAGTCTCTAGGGTTAGGTTTAGTGTTCACCTAATCACTAGAAGTGTCTTAAGAGTAAGAAAACTCAAAGTGTCTAAGAGAAGTTCTATGCCTAAGATGGAGGGGTTGAGAGCCCATTCTAAAAATGAGGTCAACAAGCATGTTGAATGGAATTTATAATTTTGAAAAATGTGATTTTTTAAAGGGATTTAAAATTTTTTATTTTGATTTTGAAAAGAACCTCCTTGTAATAATTATAGGCATTGTTAAATGAGGTTTACTTATTTTTATTCCTTTTGAAAACTTATTATGAATTTTGTGAAAATCTTTTATCATGTGAATTTTGAAAAGTAACATTTTGCAAAGGGTTTATTTTCTTAAGTATAGGAAGAACCTTGACTCACCAAGCTAGTGGTAAAGAGGTTCTAAATTTTTTGTTTGGTTATTCTTCTTTTCTCTAGTTAATTTATTTTTACTTATTAGGGGACCCAAAAGGAGTTTTAAGACCTACATGGAGTGAGGTCCTAAAACCTAAAGAATGTTGGCTAGCTTTGCTTAAGGATGAAATAATCTAAGTGCCAATGAAAAGATAGATAGTCTTGGGCTTATATAAGATATAAGTCATCTATCAATACTTGAAGACAATAATTGTCTACTAAAGATGGAGAGAGGAACAATCCCAAGCGGAGTCGTCAAAAAAATCTGGTTTATTTTTTGATGTGTATGGGGGGAGACAACGCAAATCGTATGGGATACTTATTAAAGTGATTGGGGATAACATTGAGGTATGATTTACTATCTCAAAAGATAGAGGCATCACCCTTCAATGGACCTAATCACCTAATAAGGACTCCTAAGGCATGATGGGGCTTGGAATGTACCAGAGATTTTTCCCCTTTTTTACATGGATAAATAAAATAGGGTTTATATTAAACTGGGTTCTAAAGTTCTCTATGGAGGCAAGCCTCCATAATTAATTATACCCTAAGGAAGGTGAATTCCTTAGGAATACTCTCGATTAAACTAGAAAATTATTGTCTCCAAAGATCTCAAAGTGAATACTATCAAACGATTGGTTATGTTTGGAAAATCAAATGGGAAAGATCAAGGAAAAGACTTATTTTTAGAAGCCAAAGGGGATGAGTAGGGAATGATCATGATACTAGGAAGCCTAGTGAGCATTCTAATTTATCCTATAATTGGACTTTATATATTTGAAAGTGAATTGATTTATTTTTTTGAGTTAACTTTTTCTAGATTGCTAGAGCTTATAATTCATCAACAAAAGGTTGTGAAAATTCTTAAGAGGTGAGGATTTATGCTTATAGCCTGAGGGAAATAGCTACCTCGGATCCTAAATCTAGGGAGCTTTAGCACAAGCTAAAACGTGACCTAAATCTAAGCGAAGATAGGTATAAGGTTTACCTCCACAATAAAGAGTAAATCACCTGACTGCTAGACTTATACCCATCTAGAGTGATAGCCAGCTAGCTCCTCCTATGATTTTAAAATCACATGGCCTAGTCAGATGAAATTGCAAGATAATTGGGGTTTAGAAAGAGAGACTAAAGTCCTTAAACTCACTCCCAAAGAGACTATAGCATGAGTAGTATGAATATTGACAAAATCTAATACAAAATCTTCTCAAGTTTTATTTAAATTTTAACACTTCATTTTGACAAAGGTTTTAGGATTTCGATGCCTACATGCATGATGAAATAAAGTTAAATCAATGAGAAAGGGGTGTTTTCCACCATAAGGGATGCCCTCATAGGTCAAGCACTCTATCGCAAGGATGGAAATTCTATTTTCAAGAGAAATAATATGATATGCATGAGACATTCAACCATTCAGCTAAGAGGTTGCTAAATCTTTTAATTATATTGTTTAATGCCTAAGCTTTATGATGAGATTATGAGTTATAATAAATTTTAGTTATGAGTTATAGTTGGGTAAAAGATTTAATTTTTTCTAAGAGCCTAATCGCATCCAGGCCACACATTAAAGCATCATTCATAAGAAACTATGAAAAGCATGTTATATCTAATGTACAATTTAAACACAACATCAATCAATTTTATATCTACCATAAAAGAATAATAGATCGGTGGTTATAAACCCAAAAAAGAATGGATAGAGCTCACCCTTATACAACCTAGAATATGAAAGAATAATTATAATTTATAAATGAATAAGTGAGGGGATTTTCAAGTCTTCATGTCTTCATGTCTCCTTCATTTCTTCTTTTCCCTTTGATTTGGTGGACTTCAAGGCATCACATGGCACCCCAAGATAAATCCTTCTAGCCAATGCTCATTCTAATCCCCCATAACACTAATCCTAATTCCTAATGCAAATTACATTAAAAGTAGGAAAAGTAAATCTAACTACAACTAAAAATAAGTGTTAGCTAAACACACATACAATCTCAAGTAGTTATATATATAATTTAGACTTAGCACCCTGCATGAGTAACCAAGCCCACCTATCCTAAGTTGGATTATGCTTAGAGTCTTAAGCAACCTAGAAACAGAGCATTTACATTTATTTTTAAGCACCTTCCTTAAGCACAATCCCATACGGAAAACATCATTAGGCTAATTATGGTCGAACATCAAGTTTACGAGGCATACACCCTAACATTCTATTTACAATAATGCATCACAAAATAAAACATACATCATACCAAGCACCACCCTAACATAAAGTTAAAAGTGTTGACTTAATTCTAATGTATGTGTTAAATCTTGTGTAGTATGTCTTACTAAGCATTAAAGTTATATATTCTTAAGTGTAGAAGAATTTAATTTACCATAAAGGGTTGGTTTCACATGAAGTTATTTAATTGATTTGATAATTTTAATTTGTATTAACTTTTATTTCATTTGATTACACTTAGCAACTAAGTGTTATAAAGAGAGGGAAGAGAATTTCCCTCTTTCATCCCTACCTTAAGCCATTTCTAAAGCATACTAATTAAATTTAGTTCTCTTTAGTGAATGGCTTATTACACATTTTTAATTAATCCTAATTTTAGGTCCACTTTAAATGATTCTATTTATTATGAAAGGCATCTTAGGATTAACTTTTGGAGTGAGCTTTCAACCTCTCCATCTTAGACATAGGACTCCTCTTAGACTTTAAGAGTTCCTTAATCTTAAGACACTTGTAGTGATTAATAAAAACTTAACCTAACCTTAGAGACTTAGAAGAGTTAACCATAGGAATAGTCATGCCTTAGGGGTGTTAGAAAAACTTGCCTACCCTATAACTTGAACCAAATCCTCACTCTCTTCTTTCAAGTCAAACTTCAAATACAAATCAACCTCAAATCCAAATCAACTTCAAATCCAAACAAACTCCCAATTCAAATCAACCTCAAATCCAAACAAACTTCAAATCCAAACAAACTTCAAATTCAAACCAATTTCAAATCAAATTCCAACTTAAATGATTTTTCTCAAATCATGAATCAATTCCAAATGATTGTAATCCATCGATCAAAATCAAGTCATGATCAATGATTGAACTTGACCAAGTCATCATTTGAGCTAAACCTAGCCCAATTGATCACTTGACCCAAGTTGACCTAAAAAGTCAAAATGTATCAAATCTTTATCTAAGCTAAATTAATTGCAACGAATGAGTCAAATTCATTTTAAATCACTTGTTGAACTTGATAAAGCCTCGGCCAACTAAACCCAGCCCAATTGACCATGAACCTAACTTGACCTAAAAGGTTAAATCATGCCAAAATCAAATCTTGATTGAAACTAAAACTTGCAATACATTTCAAATGCTCAACCAAACCTAAACCAACCCATGACCCAATTTAATTCAAATTGGTCAACTTGACCCATTTGACCTAAATGAAATCAAATGAAGCAAAATTAAATATAATCAAAATTGAACCAAACCAATGATACCAAACCACTCTAAATGGTCATATGAACTTGACCTAATTTAGTTTGACGACCAATTAGTCAACTTGAAAGTTAAATTGATTTTGACCTAAATGGGTCATCAAATGATATCAAATAAACTCAAAATCCATTGAAAATTGGTACAACCCATTTTCCAATTATTCCAAATCTTCCTAAATCAAAATCAAAGCCAAATGACTATTTTACCCTTAGGTCAAAGGGTAACCTATGGTCAATTCCACTTGGAATTTTGTCAAATCCTTTTCAAGATCACTTGGCACCCTCTTAATGGTCCAATTGGACACCTAGGGATGTGGTGCACCTCACTCAATCATTTTGGGTCAGCCAAAGCCAAAACTGACCACCCAATGAAAAATGAGCACATGGAATCACTCCATACCCTCATTTAAAACATGGGCAACTCCTCCAATACACTCCCCTACCAAAACTGAACCATGTGAAGCTCCTAAAAGCCTAACAAACCCATTCCATATCATCAATTGATCCAAAATAGAAAGGAAGCTCACATCCATCGATCCAAGTAAGGGGAGATATACTCCCCCTCATTCCATTCCAATTTACATCACTTGCTATCGATTGAACCCTAAACTCAGAAGAAGCATTGCCAAGCTCTCCGAAGGTTTCCCAAGCTCAATTGAATTCTCCATTTCTTTTTTTTTCCTTAAATCAAAAATAGGGGAGGTGAGTGAGAGTGCCAACTTACTCAATTCTCCATAGAACCCAAACTCCTCTTGCAAGCACCAGCAAGGGACCTAATCGAGCTCACCCAAAGCAAATCCCAAGCAACCAAGCCACGGGAAGGAGGAGCTAGGCTAAAATTGCAAGCCATTAAAGGGAGCTTTGTCCAATAGGAAGATCCACTTCACCTAAAGCCTTCAAACCTTCAACAGGGCTTCATCTCCACTAGACGAAGCTACCTCAATATTTGGGAGCACCGGTGATAGCCTCTGGCAAGGTATGCTTCAAAACTGAGCTTATGCTAGAAATTCTTTAGTCTTTTGTGAAGGTAAGTGTAATCCCATTGCATTTCCACTGTTGGAAATTATTCTCCTTGCTCTTAGATGGCGTGGGTTGAATCCTAGCCCAATCTGAGCTCAAGGGATCTCAAATCAAGCCATGGAGGATGGACTGCCTCCATCTCCCGTAGGCGAGGGCAGGGATGAATCATGGATCTTCCATTCCACGTGTTTTGGATGGACAATCTTGATTAATATAATTAGATCTGCTATTTAATCCCTTTAGATCCATAGGTTTTATCGTGACCATGCGATCCTTGATCGGACGGTCCAAGGAGAAAAAGTGTAGCACCGCATGCTGACGTAGCATTTAATTTGACTTCTTAAATAATCAATTCGCCCATATGGAAAGCGCCACGTACACATGTAGCTCCAAGATTAGTTATATAATTAGCGAATTTAATGACCTATTAATCACAGAAACTTCAAAACTACATAACTAAATGTAGAAAAATCAAAAAAATGCAAACTCAACTTCATTTTAAAGATAATTTGAAGGGGGATAATATAAAATTAATTTTAATTGATTTTGAGAAGTATGTTTCACTCAATTTGGATTTTATTTGGAATATAATTATGTTAATTACTCCTTAATTACTTCAGTAATTAATTCCAAATTTCTTAGGTCAATTAGTGGGATAACCTCTACCTCCCATGATTTTCTTAGAATTTATTATTGGTTTAATTATGATAATTTCTTATTTCACTCCTAATCACTCTCTTAATTAATTAAATGACTAATTAACCTATCAAATGGTGATGAATTCATTAATTAAGCTTATTAATCACTTTGGAACATTGGATAGGCTTAGGGAATGAGATTAGGATTCTTTTTCCAAATCTTTTCTTCTAAGTCTATTTCATTTAAATGAAGACTTAATTAATTTACAAATTGATTGATGATTTAATCACTTTATTAAATAACTTAATTAACTAAACTCAAAATCAAAAACTAACCCATAAAATTAATCACTTAATCAATCCATTTCTTAGGTAAATACTTAGGTGTTCAATAACCTAAGTGCCTTTTAAGGAAATAATATACAACCCACATTTGTGGGAGGGTTATGAAAGTACTTAATTAAACCTCTTAGCTTAATTAATCAATAATTATGAGCCAATTGCATTATGCCCCTTTCTTTCTTAAGGTGCATTACTGATTTAAATTCAATGTGATTGCATATCATATGTTGGCTCATAATTATTAGGTTAATTATGTTAAAAATTTAAGGGGTAATTAATGAACTTAATTCACACTTTAACTTCAACAAAACATAAAATCAATCTAATGGTTTTAAAATTAAACTAAATAGACCCTTTCAAATTGTTAAAAACAAAAAACCCTACAAAGCAAAATTTTCTAATAATAACTTCACTAGAACCACTCGCTTCTCTTCACCCACAAAAGTAATGTGTCATCATTTCTCTCCTCTCTTTCCTTTCTTTTTCCTTTTCCCTTTTGGTTGTCCCCTTATGATTAGTTTTCTTATTTGGAATATCTGGGTCTCTTCCTGTTAGAGTCTTTGTCATGTTCATAATATCAAGTTACTTGTTCTTATTGAACCTTTCATTAATTCTTCTAAGATTGCCTTTGTCATTAGATCCCTTGGTTTTCATAATTTCTTCTTCAATCTTAATAATAAAATTTGGTGCTTTTGGCACAACTCCATCACCATTTCCATCATTGATGATCTTGACCAATTGGTTAATGTCAAAATCTCCTTAGGTGACTTATCGACTTTTGGCTCTTTTATCTATGCTTCTTGTAATGAGCTGGTAGGAACATCCTTTGGAATCACTTACCTTCGCTTCGCTAACCTTCCTGATTGGTTGGAGGTGATTTCAATACTATCATAGCTAGTTTGGAAAGAAGGGGAGGATGTTCTCCTAACCTTCATTCCATGGAGGACTTCTCAAATATGATCCTTGATTGCAATCTGATCGACATTGGTTTCACTAGGTCTAACTTCACGTGGCACAACTCTAGACTTTGGACATCTTGATAGGACCCTCTTTAATTCTCTTTGGATCAATGGTCACTACCATTATTGAGCATTTGAGCAAAACTTTGTCGACCATGCTCCTCTTTTGATTTCCTTCAAAATCCCCTAACCCGTCTACTCCTCTCCTTTCAGATTTCAAAATATGTGGACCCAACATAATGACTTTACCAATGTCACTCTCATTAATTGGATGGCCCCTGTTTTCCCGGATAATTCTGTTAAAGGTATGACTCATCTTTGGCTTAAGCTCAAAAGACTCAAACAAAATCTCAATTGGTGGAACAAACACATTTTTAAAAACCTTTTCACAAATCTTAAAGCTATGGAACAAGAGGTTTGTTCTCTTGAAGAGGCTGTCTCAATTGATCCCAAGAAACTTGAGGAGTTGAATATTGCCAAGAATAACTTGGTTAATTATCAAAACATGGAAGAAACCTATTGTCAAAAGCAAGCAAACATATTGCGATGGTGACAAAATACCGTGTATTTTCATGCCATTTGTAATAAATGAAAAGCCTTAAACTCGATTAAGAAAATTAAGAACTCTAATGGTGAATGGATAACCGATAATAATGATATTAAGGATTCTACATCATTTCCAAACTTTATTAAATTCTAATCCGTTCTTTGGAACTTTATCAAACACCCATCTTATCCCTTCTATGATTAACGTGATGATAATCATTTACACTATGTGTCCTTCCAAGAGGAGATTAGTAATACTCTTAAGAACATGAACACGACTTTTTGGCCCTGACGGCTATACGACCCACTTCTTTCAGCATTGTTGGCCATTTATTAAAACTGACTTAGTTGATGTTGTTATTGATTTCTTTGATGGCAATCCTATTCCCAAATACTTTTCAAGCACTTCTATTGTCCTTATTTCCAAAACTAACAATCCTGAATCTTGGGGCGATTTTAGACCGATTAGTCTTTGCACCTTTTTCAAAACTCATTGCTAAATTAATAAATAATAGGCTTAGCCCTTTGCTTCCTAAAATCATCTCCCTAAATCAAACTAGTTTTGTTAAACACGAGCAATATCGATAATATTCTTCTTGCTCAAGAGTGGTTCATGACATTGATGTCCCTTCTAGAGGAGGCAACATCTTAAAACTGGACATCGCTAAAGCCTTTGACAATCTCTCATGGGATTTTCTCTTTCAAATCTGAATTTGTTTGGTTTTCGATAGTTTTATGGATTATAAAAGGTGTATCAAATGTCGGTTTTCGGTTATCATGAATGGTGAGTCCATAGGTTTCTTTCCTTCTAGCCATGGTTTGAGGCAAGGTGATCCACTATCACCTTCTCTTTTATCATCGCTATTGAATACCTATCAAGGAGCCTTAACGATCTTTTCGCTAATAATCCTAATATGTATTTTAAAACTCATGGAGGTTTCCCTATTTCTCATCTTAGCTTTGCATATGATTTCATTATCTTCTGCAACGGCTCCCTTCAACGTGTTAAAACCATTAAGAACCTCCTAAATGATTTTGGTAAAGTTAGTAGACTTTTTCTTAATGAAGGAAAATGTGGTTTATTTCCTTCAACTAACATTCCTTCTAATAGACTTACCCAAATATCCAGAATTACTAATTTTAAGCAAAATCAACTCCCTCTTAATTACCTTGGGGCTCCGCTTTTTAAAGGCCAAAAAAGATCACACCTTTGTGATGATCTAATTCAGAAAATTTCTAACAAAATTTTGGTTTGGGAATTTCATTTACTCTCTCTGGTGGTAGGCTTACCTTGATCAAGAGCCCTAAATTCCATGCCTATATACCTTCTTCAAACCATTGTGCCTACCAACTCTACCATCAATAGAATTGAGCATCTTTAAACAAATTTTTCTAGGGAACCAATACCTCTAAAAGAATGCAAGGTCATCTTGGTCTAAAAGTTGTGGTACTCTTGAAGAGGGAGGTCTGGGATGTAAATCCATCAAAGAAGTTATCAATGCCTTCTCCTACAAACTTTGGTAGAATTTTAGAGCAAAAATAGTCTTTGGGCAATTTCATGACTTCTAAATATTGCCGTGGGTAAACATCCTCTCATTTATCCCTTTAAATGGGTGATTCTCCGTGTGTGGAGAAGACTTTGTTCTCAAATGGGATGCAGAATCCTTAATTTTTTGGGGCATAAACTGCAATTCCTTCTTTTGGAAAGAAACTGAGTGGTTGTGGATCCATTGATGACTTACTCTACACTCACTCCACTCGCTATTATAGTTAATTCATTCGGCAAAACCATAAGTGGAACACTAGTAAGATTACCGATTCTATTCCTTCCACTTTCTTAAATATGATTACTAATATTCCTATCACTCCTAACAATCATGATTAGATTATCTTTAAGCTATCTCATAATGGGGATTTCAACTTTAAAAATGTGTGGCTTCACACTAAAGACACTCAGGATTCTTCTATTGTGTTCTCCAAAATTTGGAATAACAATATCCCCTCTTCTTACTTTGTTCTAACTTGGTGTATCCTAAAAAACTTTATTCCTGTTGACTCTTTGTTGTGGGGTAAAGGGTTTTATTTACCCTCTAAATGTCAATGTTGTTCTCATATTGAGAATGTTAACCATGTTTTTTGTTATTAATGGGCTATTACCTCTAAAATTTTGATTTGGTATGACGATCTATTCAACACTATCAATTTTAATTGTTCTTTTACTTTATATCAACTTCTTGAAGTTTACTTTGATAATGCAATTAAAGGTCATATTAAAATCATAATCGCCATTGCTCTTATTTGGTTCATATGGATGGACCGAAATGAAGCTAAACATCGTGGGATTCATATGAATCAATGAGGATTATTAGAACTAAAAAACAAAATTTGTGACTTGTTTAAAGCCAATTTAATTCATCACAAACATTTTAAAGGTCTGTAAATCTGTAGCCAATAAACTAGGCCTTAAACCTTCCGGACTGCCTTACTATCTAAATGATAGAATGGTTTTGGAAAACCTCTTGATCATATTATTAAAATTAATACCATGGCTCTCTATAATCTCTGGTTGAATGCATTTTCAAAAATTCTAAGGGTATAGTTCTATGTGCATTTGCTTATCCCCTTATTTCTAACTTGTCCCTTATACTTGAGCTTATGGCCCACAAAGCTCTAGAAATTTATCTTCAAAATGGTCGGCTCAATATTTGGATAGAGGTGGACGCTCACCGATTGACCTTTTGACTTCTACCAATATGAGCAATGCTTGTTTGTACTACCTCCTCAAGAAAACTAGGGCTCTTCTCTCAACTAAATTTTACCATCACTCATGTTTGGCATGAAGGTAATGCCCGACACCAAACTGGGTGTGAGATTACATCATCTTCTTTGATCAATTTACATTACCCAAATACTATGCTCTGGTTAACTTGGAAAATTCTAGGCTTCCTTACCTTAGAATCACCTCCTCTTTCCTGGTTTTGTTTCCTTGTGTTTTATGGGATACTCCTCATAGATATCATTGTCTTGTGCTCTTTGCTATATGACTTGTCGCCTTTACCCTTTAGTTGGAAGAATTCTGCATTTTGGCATTTACAATATTATGGGGTGATGTTGAACTATATGCACATCAATATCTTGAATTGGAACCCAGTTGAGCCTTGTGTTACCGTTTTAGTTTTATAACCGCAATCCCACTTGGGACTTTAATTTGATTGATACATTCATTTATAAACCCGAGAGAATTAACCATTCTTTGGAGGAAGTTATCTATTTTGATGGGCTTAGATTTTAGTACTAACTTCTTTAACTCAACAATATTTGGAGCATTGCTACTACCTATGTTGCTTCTAGGCAATGGATTAGTGTGCATTATGGTTGTAGTTTTATTTTGATGATTATAGTATTTTGATCATTCCTTGGGACTCTTTCCTCCTTAAAGGCCTAATTCATAAAGGTTTCAACACTTATCTGAAAGGATTTTGGTTGGTCATTGGCTTCAGGACAGACACCGGTGTCCTTGCTTATATAATGCCTAACCTCGATGCTTTCCTGTAAGGGAAGAAATTGTACCTCGGTCTCTTTAATGGTTATTTTGGTCGAACCTTGTATGGAATGGATTGGGCTTAATTACTTTTTGGGTTTTGGAGGTTTTTGCCATGGTTGTTTGTTGATTTATTTGTTGATTTGTTTTTAATCCCTAGATTTTTTCTCCGCTTCTCCCAATTTTCCTCGCTATTTTTTGCCATCTTTTTACCACTTGTCGAAGTGGTTTTGGACCTTTATTGTCTTAAAATTCTTGCTTGGTAATGATGTCTTCTTCTATCCCCAGAATGGATTTCGCTCCTTTTGGTTCTTACTGTGTTTACCCTCCTCTTTCTGTTTCATTTTCTGCTCTTGTTGTTAACATTTGGGTTGATGTTGGACTTTACTACAATTATTTTCACCCTTCATGCTTTGAGGAGATCATGAAAATCTCAAGACTGTCTACTCTTACGCTTATATGTAACCAATGGTTCATCCTATATGCCTACCGATTATGACTCCAATATCCTTGGCACACTGCCTTAATGTGACAAAGCAACCTGCTACTGAACTGTTTGCTCTTAGGACTACTATTGAGCACCTATTGGTTGCAATTTTCTTTATTGCTGTTATTTTGCTTATTGGGATATCCCATCTCTACACTAATATCGCTTTGCAGGAATGGAATTGTGTTATTTTTTTCAATACTAGTCTTACTGTTTCCGGTCTTGCTACCCATGATCAACAGGTTTGGAGTTTTTCAAGGGATTATCATTGTACATCTACTGAGAATGTGGGAACTGCTTACATTGGTGGAAAATCCTTGAACTCATACAATTTTTACTTTATATCCTTCTTAGTAATATTTCCTATTCCTAATGGGAGTGTTAACGAAATTGTCCATGTGTTGTTTTCAATTGTTGATTTCCTTGTCCAAAGAAATTCTCTTTATTTTTTCTTTTGTTTTTGATGCTAACACTGGATGTTGTTGCTTTTCCTTGTCGTTGTTCTCCCATCCTATGCTATGATTGGAACATGTACAACTTGAAGAACATTTCTTTATTATGCTTGGAATTAATCAATGATTTATCTTATATGCATAATTGTTATTGACAAACCCACCGTTATTATTATCATTACCCTTGGCGAATTATGGTGAATAAGCATAATCGATCTAATTTCTTTGAATGTCACTTATTGGATAGGCTTATGGTGGGGAGCTATTCATTATATTTCCTTTCCTTTACCTATATATGTTTATGGGTGGAATCTTGATTGTTGGTTTTAACGCCTTGTTGGTTGGATCTGATCAATACCCACCTCGCCTCGGGTTTTAGATTATTTTGTACAGAAGTCTCTATTGAAGTTGTTGCTTGTTTCAGAGATTTTGCTTTGAACCACCTTACCGGGTTTATTTTATGCCTATCATTGGAATTGGATCTACCTTTTCACATCGCTTACTTCATCCTTTTCTATCAAACTTGTATCTATTGTTTTGATTATACCGATGAGTGGCATCATGGCAAGCTAACCGGTTTTTGCTATTTTGGTGGTCTCTTATCTTGGAGATTTACCTTTTGTTTTACCTTGTCACCTCGGGCTCTTTCTTTGTTGGTTGTAGAATTTCGTGGTCTCATGCCCAAAAGTCGCTCCATTATCGTCCTAATGGTGAGGGTTTTTGGTGATTTCTGTCTGATTTACTACCTTCAGGATAACTGTTTTTATGCTTTATTTATTTGTTTATCTATTATTTCCATGTCTACTCTGATTGAGGAGTTTTATGGCCAATTTGTGCATATCTTCCTATCTTGGATGTTGCCGCCTTAACTGCTATTTTTGATTTTAATGTTGAGACTCATTTCAATTCACTTGTTGATTTTTTTTATGGCGGGTTCCAATGTTGTATTATGCTTGTCAGTTGGCTTCTGATTGCTCAATTTATCTCTTGTTTTTTCTGATCTGCATCACCTGCTACCTCATTTGATTGGTTGGTGCTTATGAGTAGTTTATTCGAAAGAATGGTATTATGGCTTAGTTCCTTACTATCTTGATGTTGTTGCCTTTTGCTTCTTGTTCTCTGATTGATTGTTGATCCGGATTATCTCAATAGAGGCCTTGAATGCGCTATTGGAGCCGCCGCCTAACTGCTTTTTTCCGGTGCTTATTTTGGTTGGTCAGTTCATTCTGGTTGAGCTATGCTATCTTCCTTTACTATTGCTTTCTCCAGGACATTAATAAGGGGAATGTTTCCTGGGTTTTTTTCTGCACTAAAAGATTCATTTACATATCATGTGATTGGGATGGTGTTAATTATAGGCTCATTGACTTATTTAATAGGTTTTAGCAAGTTGTTTCTCAAATTTTCTTATGGAGGGATTATACTGAACTAATTTCTTTCTAATATGGCTATTCATGAGATTCTACTAAGATGGCTCACTCACTTATGTTTATGTATTCTCATGTCAAGATGACTATATTGATGATATCTTTCTTGAATGGGACTCTTATCCTTCACTCTTAGCAATTACTTATATATTTTAGATATGATTTTGCTTAGGTTCGTAATAAAGCTCACAAGAATATCAACAAGGTGCTACCTTCTCTGTTTGTATTATGATGGTGATGATCGCACTCCTATTGGTTCAGAGTAGCTCATGTGATGTAACCCTTCAAGTTTGATGCTCATACTTGTATGCCTAACAGATGTGATTGAGCCTCGCTTCTATCACACCTTACTAACATACTCATATTATGTTATTCTTCTAACTTTTTGTCTCAGATACCTTAACATCTAATCTCTCTCTTATCACAACTTTGGTGATTCTCTCTCCTTCTTGCGTGTCTACTCATTATCATGCATTCACACATCCTCAGAGCATTGGCTTTAATCTTACTTTAGCTTATTATGTTAATCATCTTGTATCTTTTGATTATTTTATGCTTTCTTTTACTCTTGGATGTACTTAGATAATTTAATTAGGCTAATTATAGCTCTTTAGTAGTAGTTTGGAGTTTACCTTTAAGGACCTTGTAACCCTCTTTTTGTATAATAAAATACTAAACCTTCCCTAAAAAAAAAAAAACCTTAAAAAACGTAAACCCTAAAATCTAAGTCCTAAACCCTAAACCTACAATCTGAAACTCTAATCCCTAAACCATAAACCATAAACTTAAAACCTTAAATCTTAAAATCTAAACCCTAAACCCTAAACACTAAAAAACCCTAAACCTTAAAACCTAAACCCTAAAACCCTAAACCCTAAACCCTAAATCTTAAATCCCAAACTAACCTTAAACCTAAATCTAAACCTAAAGCTCTAAACCTTAAACCTAAACCATAAATAAACCATAAACCATAAAAATCCTAAACCCAAAAATCTAAACTGCCTAAAAAAAATAAACTTAAACTAATTTAGTTTTATAAAATTTTATTTAGGTGTTTTCTAAGGTTTACTATAGTTTAGTTTAAGTTTTATTTATTTTATTTTAGTAAATAAACCTAAGTTTATAAATTTAGTTTTCATTTTATTTTATTCTATGTTTATTTTATTTTACAATTTAAAAGTAAGGTTTTATTTAATATTTTCATTTTATTTTATTTATTTTCCTTTAGGTAAATTTAGTAAGTTTTATTTATTTATTTTGTTTAGGTTATTTTATTTACCTAGGTTATAAAAGAGGATCTACCCTAATCCCTAAACTAAACTCTATTATAAATTTACCTACTAGATATGGTATGGTAAACCCTAAAACCATAGGGAAACTAAGATCTCCTAAGTAGGATGGACAGGCTAGGCCTAAGTGCTAGAGGTTATGGTATATAGTGTAGGGTTTGGTGGTAGGATCTTTTAGGTATTAAAAAAAATATTTAAAGATAAATTTCTGGGTAATAAAATGAGGATTTAGTACTGTTTATAATTTATTCAAATATAAATCATGAATTTTATTTTATTTAGTTTAGTATTTATTTTAGGTTTATTTATTATATTTTAGTACTTAGACTAACCTAAACCTATTTTTATTTTAGGAAGTTTACTTTTAACTCCCTAGGCTATAACTATAGGTTTAGATTATATTTACTATATGAGGCTAGTTTAGTTTTGCCTAGATTTAAGTTTATTTTATTATGTTAGATCCTAGTCTAGAGTTTATGTCTATTTTAATTTAAGATTGTTAGGTAGGTTTTTATTTAGTTCTAATTTATTTTAAAAATAAGGGTTTATTATCTAGAGTTTGGGTAGTGTTTATTTTGGGTTTTGTTTGGGTTTTAAACTAAGTAAGGTTAGTTTTATGAATTTAGGGAATTAAGTAAACTAAGAGGTTTAGGTTTATTTAGTTATTTAGTAATTTAAATTTAAAATTAAAATAATTTAGATTTATTTTAAACTAGTTTAAGTTTTATTTTAGTTTACTAAGTTTATGTTTGTTTATTTCCATAAAAATCGATCTATACCCTCTAGTTCCCATCAAAACCACCCCCACCTCTTGACTAAATCAACCATTATATCCTGATCTCCATCCACCACCACCATGGCTATAACCTATCCTCCCACTCCATAACCATAGCACCACCTCCATATCCACCAAACCTTAATGCCACCATAATAACCATAAACCTATTAGATAACCCCTACTATGATGTCCCCTAACTATGCATTCTTAGGGTTTAGTTTAAGTTTAGGTTTAAAACTTTAGGCTAAATTTATTTAGTTACTTTAGGTTTATACCTGTGGTTAGGGTTTAGAATATAAGATTTAAGGTGTTTTAAAAAAATTAAGTAAACTCAAAGGTTTAGGTTTATTTAGTATATTTAGTTTAATTTATTAAGTTTACTTTATTTTTATTTTAACTTAATTTTTATTTATTTTAGTTTATTTATTTTAGATTTATTTAAAATTTAATTTTAGGTTTATTAAATCACTATTTAAGTTTATTTTAAAAAAACATTAACCTAAACTTATTTTACTAAGGTTTATAATTTAGAGTTTAGGTTTTATTTATTTTATTCTAATTTATTTTATTATTTTAAAATTTTATTTTAATGATTAAGGTTTTAAACATAATAAAAAATAAAAAACTAAGTTTCAATTTTGGTTTTAAATGAATAATAAACCTAAACCAAATCTAAACTATTTAGGGTTTAAACCTAAACTAATAAAACCTAGATATAAAATAACTAAGTTTAAAAAAAACCTTTTATACATGGTTAATTTAGGGTTTAAACCTAAACTTATTTAGATAAAATAAAAATAAAACTCAAATAAAAAATAAACCTAAACCTAAAAAATAAAATAAAAAACCTAAACTAGAATAAATAAAACTAAAATAAATAAATTAAATTAGATAAAAATAAAAAATAAACATAAATAAAAGTAAAAAAAATAAAATAAACATATAAAAAAAAAAAATAAACTAAATAAACTTAAACTACCTCACTTAATTTTTAAAAAAAAACCTAACCTATATCCTAAACCTAAAGCAAAAACCCTAAACCCTAAGCACCAAACTTACAAGCCAAACCCTTGAACCCTAAACCATAAAACCCTAAACTCTAATACCTAAACCCTAAACCTTAAACCTTAAACCCTAAACTCTAAACTCTAAACCCTAAAACCTATACCCTAAAACCTACAACCCTAAACCCTAAACCCCAAACCCTAAATGCTAAACTAACCCTAAACACTAAGAATGGGCAGAACCTTGACGGCATCATCATCACCTTCAACTAGGCTGCCTAGATTTCAGGGTGAGGTGAGGCAGCTATCGAGTGGGGTCTGGTGGTGGATATGGAGGTGAGAGGAGAGATGAAGGTTACAACCATGGTGGTGGCGGAGGGAGAGATCGAGGAAATGATGGTGGATCCCACTACTCAAGAGGTGGGGGTGGTACTGATGGGAACTATAGAACCGAGAATGGTCGATGACTGTTGCTTATGGAACTGTCTCTATAGAGATTCAACTTATCTAAGGTTTTAGATTTGATCTATGGGTGCTCATTTTTTATCTATGTCATCACTTGTGTCTTAGTAAACTTGGGGTGCTACTGGGTTGATGAAATAGAAAAGAAGAAATGCTGAATCTAAATTTGTTCTCTATTAATAAAAACCTTAAACCCAAAACCCTAAACCAAAACCTAAATCCTAAACCTAAACCCTAAACCCTAAACCATAAAAACCATAAACCCTAAACACTAAACCCTAAACCCTAAACCCTAAACCCTAAATCCTAAATCCTAAACCATAAACCATAAACCTTAAACCCAAAAACCCTAAACCCTAAACTCTAAATCCTAAATCTTAAATCATAAAACCCTAAACACTAAAACTTATAATCATAAACCCCAAAACCTAAACCTGAATCCTTAAACTAACCTTAAACCCTAAATTAACCCTAAACCTTAACCCAAAACCCTAAACCCTAGACCTTGAATGAAGATATCATTAGGAGTAGATCTAAAGAATGACCTATTCCTAACATAGTTATGGTTGCTAAAGAAAATGTCTTCAAGAGACTTTCCCTTGACTATTAAAGATTTTAATACCTTAAAACCCTAACCCTAAATGATATTATAATACCATATATTATACTATAATGTAGCATCATATATATGAACATGTAGTGATGTGTTTTTGGATGTTATAAGATGTTTTGAAATGTTTTAGTATATTATGGTATTATGCCCTATACTACATTATTATAAATCATAAAAATATTGATTTAATAAATTAGATAATGAAAGTTAAATTAAATTGGGAATTAGGTTGTAGTACCAAAGGTGTGGTATGTCACTTGTTGTCTAAAAAGTAAGATTTTATGTTCAAAATAAAAATTATATGTTGTAGCATAGTATAACATCATATATCATAATATATTATTTTGCATATTTTAAATTCTTTTAATATTTTACAATCATACAGTGAGCCTACACTACAATTATTTATAAATATGTTGATTTAGACTTTAAAATGGTGGAATTTGGCCAAATTCATAATAGTAGCATGGCATCATAATATATTATTTCAATTTAAAATATATAAGTGAAACAACTAAAATTTATAGTTTATTTTGTTTAGACTAATTTTATGATTTTTTATCTCAAGCAATCCCTTGTGATGTGATATACAATATAATATAATATAATATGTTATAATGTATTATAATATAGGATGCCCTAACATAGTGTAGCATCATGCATTATTGCATACTATTGTGTATTACTACTTGTTGTTTAGCTTATTTTAGTTTGTTATAGTATGAGGTAGTAGAGTTTGTACTAGTATAATTCATAAAAATACTAATTTATATGAGATGATGGATTTGGCCAAATTTAAGGTAAGCTTTAGGAACATCATTGGTAGTGTGCTATGGTGTGTCATTTAATCAAAAGAATGGAGTTTTGCATCCAAAATAAATATTCATTTTTCAACCAAATTTTATAAATTTTTTCTTAAAGTGATTCATTTTAAGGTGTAATGTAAGATAATATATTATATGAAAGCATATTAAAATATAATGTACATAACAATATAACATCACATATATATGAATCTGGTGGTGTGTTACTAAATGTTATTGTATATTTTATTATGTTTTACTTTTGTTATAATACATTGGGTCAAAACTCACAAAAATGTTAATTTGAAGGTTAAGATGGAAGAATTTGGCCAAATTCGTGGCACACGCCAAGAAGAAACACAAAATTATGCTATTTTGTACCATTTCTAATAGAAAATAAACAATTTTACATCCAAAATGAACATTATTTATATTTTTGAGAAAATTTTGTTATTCCTTTTAAGTGTGATTCTAATGAGGTGTAATGTTAGACAATATATTATATTATAACAAATTATAATATAACATCATATATTATATATAATATAGTGTGTTAATTCATATAATATGTTTAGCATGATATTGTATAGTTAGTTTGAGCTTGCACCATCACAAATCATAAAATGTTGATTACAATGTTAAGATGATGTAATTTGAAGGAATACATTGTTAGGCTTTTGTGAAGTATTAAAGGTGTGCATAAGAGAAGAAATAAGATTTGATGAGAATTCCATGTCAAGGACATGGAGGGAGATCCATCACACATGCATTGACATGACATGTGAGGGTCTATGTCGAGGCATAAGAAGAAAATATGATAAGGTTTGAATTTGATTTGATTATATGATTTAGAAAGAAGATCGGATAAGAATCTATAATCCACCATGGATTAAGATCAATCAACTTTAATTTTTTTTTTTAATTAATGTGGAGGCACATCCGCTGAGATATGGGCTGAGTCTTGGGATCGGGTATGAACCTTCCACGAAGGGTTTGAGCTATCAAGATTGGGATTTGAGTTTGATTTCATAGATTTGCTTGGGATGTAACATGGGAAAAGAGTTTGGTTGGATTTCTAATTTAGACTCTACTGGGAGTTGGTTTAATTTGGCTCATTGGGGAGGTTGGTTTGAATTTGATTTGTGCTTGACTTGTTTATATATGATTTGGGCTCCACCAAGGAGAAGGGTGTGATTTAACTACCAGAGAAATCACAAGTTTAATTTAATCTGAAGTAATGTATGGGCCCTCTGTGTTGATGGACCACCGAGAAGATGTTATATCACCACCTACCTTAGGTTTATAATCCAAAGGGATAGTCTAGTGAGGTAGAGCTAGCCAACCTAAGGGGTTATATTTTGGTGTGTAACGGCTGTGTTAGAAAGAAGGTGTGGCAGACTTACATCTTCCAAAGTGAGGAGCAATTATTGGTGTGTCCTATTAGATGCACAACAAATTGAACACCTACTAAGAAAAGTGAATGCCACTAGCTTATGACAACTCAAAAGTAGTCGATTAATTTTATCTTAATTTCATGTGATTTAGTATGGTTTGTTTGGTTTAGTTTTGATTTCAAATTGAGGCATATCCACTAGGGATGTGAGCTCGATCAAATTGTAGAAAATTTATGGATCATGTTGTTTGATGGACCCACTGAGAAGGGGCTATATTAGACTTATCATATCTCATTTACAGGGATAGTCTATCTGTGGTAGCTAGCCAACCTAAGGGGTTGCCTTCTGTGCAACTAAACTAAGAAGAAGGCATAGACTTACATCTTCTAAAGTAGAAAATAGGTACCGATAGACAACAAATAGAACCCAACTGGGAGACTAAGTGAATGTCACCGAGGGACTTATATCAACTCAAGAGTAATGGAGATTCCTATGGGAGTTTTCACACTACCTAAAGATAGATGCTCTTGGGAAAAGGTACCTGTGGATGTCCTCTAATCCAAGTGAATATATATTTTGTTTATATATTTGTGGACCCTATTGGTGTGAGGTACCATAAGAAGCTATGTCAACCTTGACCTATCTCAAATTTATGTGGGAGAATCTACACATCCATGGATGGATTCTCCAACCATGGGTGGTTATGGAAAGGGAAACTCCAATCCAATAGTAATCCGGTAGTGTCTAAATGGGGAAATGAACATGATCCAAATATATGCCAGGGAGGCCGCTGGGGTGTTATCAGCACTGAAAAGAAAGCCTATAGTGTACAAGACAACTGGTGAATGACTTACATCTACCATGAGTGGTGTATCCTAAGGTATGAGAACCAACCAACCTAAGTGTATTTGTCATGAGTGGTATCCATTAGCATAGTGAGAACCAACCAACCTAAGGTGCCATGTGCAATGATCAATCTGAAAGAAGTGTAGGCTTACAACTTTCCAAGAGAATTGAACATCGATAGTCTTTTGTCATGATGTTATCTGACCTAGAGAGACTACTAAGTGAAGAGCCCCGAGGAAGACTGACCCATGCTTGAAGTAGTCAGGGAAGGAGCTATGGGACTTATCATAAATTTTAAATATACCATCGCATGAAGGCTAATCCAAGAAGAAAGCATAGCAGACTCACATCCTCTCAAATGAAGCCAACATGTGGTAGCTTACCATCCACATAGTAAAGCCTACCAAACTAAGAAGGGGCTTATCGATGTGTAGTTGCCAAGTAAGGAAGGAAAGCATACCAGACTTACATCCTCCAAAGCAAGAAGACCGCTAGGGTGACACACTAGCAGGATAGATGTCACCTAGAGATCGAGGAGAGGGGCATTATCAAAACTTAGAGTAGCCTAAGACAAAAGATATCTGTTTGTTTTATATGTTTGTATGTAGTTTGTGTTTATGTTGTGTCAATGAAGGATAGGATGTTGCTCAAGTTCATTACACCTACCTGAAACACATCATGGAGGATTCGCAAACAAGAATACTTTCAACATGAAAAAGATTGAATTCAAAATGAAATTTTCATTGATGATAATTATTTTCAAACATGATTTATAATATTTCTTAAGTAGAGCCCATTGATTGGAAGCATCATCTCTTATGATTAATATTAAAAGATCCTCTTGGTATCCTTCTATGAAAATGGCCTTCCAGTCGGGTTCAAAGTTTTCCCCATCTTACGACGGGTAATAATTAGTCTCCTCATAACTAAAATAAGCTCTCCTACTTGAAAAGCTTTAGGATGGACCAACTTATTATGAGCCTAAATCATTTTATCTTTGTACAACTCAAAGTTTTAGCATGCCCACAGGCATCTCTCCTTCAATCCTTCGATCTCTTCTAAGCAATGTTCATTGATGATCTTGTTACCCACAACTATCCTTAGTGATGGGAGTTGGACTTTTAATGGTAGAACAACTTTGGACCCATACACTAAAGAGAAAGAGTAATCGGTTGGAGCTCTATAGTGGTGCATACAAGGCTTCAACAAACTGTTGATGCCACTATCGCTTGTTATTTTCGAGTATCTTCTTCAATATTTGGATAAGAGTTTTATTGAAGGCTTCTACTAAGCTCTTTTCACTCGGGTAATTGATGGTAGAATATCTCCAATCTATACTGTGACTCTAGGAAAAGTTGTTAATCTTAGTGCCTTGAATACAATACCATTATCAAATATAATTGATCAAGACACTCTGAACTTATATATGATATGGTTCCTAAAAAATTGGAGCACATGCAAAGGTGACCTTTTGAGTAATCACCTTCACCCATTTGGAAAAGTAGAGCTCTAAGATAAATCGATGACCTGAAAGATGAGGATCAATGATCCACTTTGATTCCCCAACACTCAATGGCCATGAGGCAATGTAGATGTAGAATATTGTTTGTGTAGGACCACAATGTATTTGATTGGTGGCATCTAGTCATATATCCATGCAATCTATAATCATCCATGAGTATCCTAGTCTTGATCTTAGCTTTCATCTTCTGACCATATTGGTTGGCTCCACATAATGAGTGTACCTCGATCATGATCTTATGCTTCGTGCTTGTATAAACAAAACCACATATGATGAAAAGACTACAATACAAGACACCATCCAAAAGAGTAGAAAGTGCTCTCATAATGGGTGGACTTCTGAGGTAGTTTCCTTTATTTCTAATCCATTAATGGTTGCCTCAATCTAACTCCTTCTGGCAATGAAACCTCCCATCAAGAGAGTACTTTTGATGAGTCAATATCAATAAGGGATAAGACTTGTCAATTTTCAACCTTTATTGATATGGACTCATCCTTCTTCCATGCAACTCTTTCTTGGCTAAAGCATACATGCATTCTCTCCTCGAGGAATCATATAAATGATAACTCTCAGATTTGGCCAACAACTCCATGGTGTACTTATGTAGTTGATGGAGCTTATTTTATAACCTTATACCCAATGATTTTCTGATAACTGAGAATCAAGATGTTGATGTTTTGATACTTAATAATCACAACTCTAGATCACAATCGAGCCTCATATTGACTTCATTGTTGGTAAAGGATTGATAAAATGATATGAGAATCTTATCATATGATCCAGTTAAGAGAATTATTCTACCTTTACCTTTTTGAATAGTGATTGATTCTTTCCTCTTTCGATCACCATCAAAGTATCTCCTGGAATGCTAGATCCCCAAGTTCATAATTTGTTCATCATGGGATCATCACTAAGTGGAGACTCAGAGAAGTGTGTGCTACTATGAAATCTACTTGTCCTTTCACCGCACAAAGGGTTACAAAGGTACAAGCAAACTATGGATTGTGGATCATCATCCATCCATCATCAAGTCATGAGATACAGAAGTGGATTGATCCTAGAGATTAAGTTTATCTTATGAGAAGCATGTAGTGTTGTAGCTTTGGGATGCAAAGATTAAAGCTAGTAATGCTTCTCAATGGATGGATAATTAGCCTCGGGATTAGATGATGACCGAGGTAGTAGAGTGCATTTTCCATCTCATTGGCTTGGGCCAACAAAGCACCAAGGGAGTCATCTAATGAATGTAAAGTATGAGTAGTTTGCCAAAGATAAGGAGTGCTAGACTCGTGATCATCTAATGTTTGATGTCTTCATGAAAGCTCATTTATCATCCCACTTAAACTTGATGTCTTTGACAAGGCCGAATGGTCGACATATTTCGACATTGGATATAAATTTCTTAGATACATCAACCCTTTGGAATGATCTGAGTGGAGTTAAACTTTATGGTGGCATTTCTAATGCCTTGATCTTCTGATCAATTTGATTCTTGTCAATAAACCAAGGAATTTCAAAGCTACTCAATGCATACTTCATTCATTTTGAGGTTATATTATCTTATCTTGAAAACTACTCAAGTCAAATAGATGGTCTTCCTTTTCTACTTTGATGATCGACATGATGATGAATGAATGAGTTCATCAAGATTCAAGTCATCCTATGTAGACCAACATTTTAAGGTAAAGGCATAATCTTATAGCAATAGATTCTAATTTTCAAAAGTGTTCTTCTTTTCATCATCAAGAACCATCTTTGGTTATATCTATATGAGCCATCCATGAAAGAGAAGACTATGAGATAAGGTAATGTCCACCATCATTGGTATTGAAATTTATCTTTGACATGCCTTATTTAAATCCCCAAAATTGACCCATATGACCATTTTTTCTTAAGATGAAGTTCAACCAAAATATTTTTCTTCCATGAAGCCAAAGATGATCAATCCAACTTAAATGACCTGTTCTATGTCTAATCACATATATCGGAGCTTGCTTTGATAGGTTAGTATCTATTATAGTTAAATATCAGCCAATCCATTTCTATTCATAACCCATACAAAGCAGTTAAACTCTCAATTTAATTAAGTCATCAATTTCATTCATCTAAAGAATTGATAACCTGAATATCCTTCAGCCCAAGTTGATGATCTCTTCTTCCAACTCTAGATCTTTGACTTAAAAATCAAATCATCAAATTTCTAAGCATAATCATATGATTAATGTGATTTGAAAAAAACCTATCAATTCAAATGACATGACTAAAATAATCATCATCCAACCCACTATAATAATCTTAACCATTGATAACTTTATATTTGTTCTTACATATTCTTCAAGTATCAATACCAAGTATGTGATTAACCCTTTCTTATAATTATGAATACAAGCAATAAATCAAAAGGTAATTCTAAATTTTATATGAATCATTCTCAAGTTCTACATCAACATCTTGACTCAAATGATGCTTTTAAAGAAACTAGTCCACACCTCTATGACTTAACTAATAAACCTTCTTTTGATAATCTAGCTTGTTCAATGCCTATATTCACATATAGACTTGATAAATTTATGCTTTGCTTTGAGCTCATCTTTCACTATCTAGCTCACCAATCTACCTTGAAACCTAGTATGCTAACCATATAAGACTCATCTTATGAACCACAAGTCTTGATTGTTGTATTCAATTGACATATCTTCTATCAACCAATAAAGAAGTTTTCCACCCTAGATCAATGCCTCTCTTCCTTGCCTAGGTCGTCATCTTACCCATATGTTTCAAATCAAATGAACTTGAATCAATTGTACCATTCCTCCTCCAAGTCTATTTTCCTCCCAATTTCTTTTTCATTTTCCTTTTCTTTTCTTTTCTCCTTTTTCCACTTTTCATTTCTAAACTTGGCAAGTTTATAAAAAATTGATTTTGAATACTGATCCTCATATATCACCTCATGAAAATGGTTAGATCTCCTTGACACAATAGATGATCCACCCTCAAAATTTGACTAATGTAGAGGATTGAACTATATTATTCTCCTCAATTCATGTTCTCCACTAAAGATGTATCCAAGTCTATAATGTGAAACTTGCTTCATCTTCCAATCATCTATCTCCAAACACTATGACCTAACCCAACCTCACTTTTACATTCAATCTTCCCATCTTAATTGAATTTCTAACATTAAGACTTCAAGTCATAAGACACTTCAACAATTAGGTAAACACAACTTAGAAACATCTAACCAAAACATTATGATCTTGAATTGATAATCCATAACCCTTGGTTTGACCCAATTTGATCAATTAGTCAACCTGACCCAACCTAACCCAATTTGACCTAAATGAGTCAAATTGAGCCAAACCTAACCAAATCAACTCCAACTGACTTGAAATTTGGGCTAACCACTTTGATTATTCAAATCTTCCCAAATCAAATCAATGCCAAATTATCATTCTACCCTTGGGTCAAGGGGCATCACATGAGACAAATTACCCATGGTGGTCATTTCCATTCTTGGCCACTTAGTAATCTCCCAATGATCCACTTAGGCACCTAGGACACTGCCCTGGGGTGGTTGGGTACCATGACCCATGGGAGGTGAAATCACTCACCCTCCCATTTGAGCATTTGAAACCCATAAAGCCAAACTCGATCCCACACCCAATCAAGATGAAATAATGTATACACCCCCTCATTTCCACTCAAACACAAATAAAAATCATTCCTCAAAGCCCTAGCTACCCAATATGAGCCGCTAGATCCATTCCCTAAGCTCCCAAGCTCATTGTTCGATCAAAAAATTCCATTTCAATCCATCCCAAATAGCAAATTTATTTTGACTAACATCCCCATTTCTCCATCAAACTCAGATTTACTTTCCATAAACCTTCCCTAGTCCTCGTCGAGCAAGAATGAATCATCTCCCAAGCTTCCCAGGCATCATAGGTGGGACTTCAGTCAAAGGTGAGCACCAAATCATCAATTCATGGCCTTTCATGTGAACATCGAGGAATTGATCCAATTGCTACTCAACAGCTTCATCTCCAGATGAAGCTTCAATCATTCATCGATCTTGAGCTCCAGAGTATGCTTCCAAATGATCCATACCAAAAAATGGGTTGGAGATTTTGAAGAAAACTTGCATCTCGTGATCTTGACCATTGCATCTCCCATCAATGTCATGAAGGTGGGATCTTTTGGAGTCGATCCATCTAAGCTTGGATCAAGTGAGCAGCAAATGGACTCCATTCTCCTCACTCACGTGATGTTAGCACCATCTTCTAAGTGATCAAATGATGATGTGATTAGATCCACTGATCAATTGATTTAATCCTATTAAGTTGTGGTATTAATCAAGCCATCATCTTGATCTAATGGATGAGAAAGATATGTCATAGCCACGTGAGAGTCGATAAGTTTTAAGTAAAATCAAATGCCACATGGAAAGCGCACCATCAACGCTATAATCAATAGGATTAGCTTAATTAATCATTTTAATGACAAAACTTCTAAAATCATAAAAAATATAAAAAAATGCAAATAAATACTCATTTTAAAGGTATTTTAGAAGAGAATTAATTAAAATGATCTTAATTAATTTTAAATAGTAATTAAGGTTTAATTTCCAAAATTAATTATCTTAATTACTTTTTAATTACTTGAGCAATTAATCCTAAATTTTGTGGGTTAATTTAATCGGATGACCTCTACCTCACATGATTTTCTTGGGATTTATTGCTTAATTAAGAAAATTGACTAATTAAACCTTAACTACTCTTTTAAGTTAATTAATTAATTAATCCCATGAATAGTAATATTGGTTAATTAAGTTTATTAATAATTATTCAATAGTAAGTGAACTAAGGAATAGGGTTGGGACCCCTTTTCCTAAGTTCATTTCACCCTTTTAAAATGAAATTAATTAAGATTTAACTAATTAATTAAATCACTTAATCAAATTGAAATCATAATCACCTTAATTAATTAATCAGGGGTAGATCTTTGTATGTTTAATAACGTAAAGGAGTTTAATGAAATTTTGGTTAGTCCATGTGTGTGGGAAAACCATAAGAGTAATTAATTAAGTCCCTTAATCTAATTAACTATTAATCATGAGTCAATTGCATTAGAGTACTTTTATTTCCTAAGATCATTGCAAGTTTATCATCCATGCATATCATGTTGGCTCATTATTTAGTAAATTACTTTAAGCATAAGTAAGGGTAATTAATTCATCTAATTAAGTGTTCAACATAATTAACCATAAAATCAACTTTCCTTAAATTAAATCAAATCACTAATGTGGAATGGGTTTAAAACAACAAGTGATGATTTCTCTCCTCTTTAAATCAAATCAAATCCAAAACTTAATTAATAAAGAAGCTTTGGTTTGCTTTAATTAATCTTATTTGATTTGATTATCCTCAAGAACTTGTTTGGTTGAATGAATCACATGCTTATATTTGGTTGTCCTCTTTCTAATCATGTTAAATTTGGTATGTCATTTGAATTCATGCATCCATCTTTTCAAAATCAAGTAAAATAAAATGGATTTCCTTTATGTGCTTATGTGTTGATTTAATTTAATATATGCATGGCTATTATCACTATTAAATCTAAATGTATTTTTTCAAAAGCTTATAAATGAATAATAATATGTGTTATGATGCTATAAATACATAAGAAATGCATGTGCTTATTAAGTGTATGAATGTTGAGTTCTCTTTCCTCTATTCATGTGTTGATTTATATAAGATTGAATGGTAATGGGTATATATCGACATCGGGAATGTGAGGCTTTAGCCCTAGGAGGTCATGATTACCTCACTTCCTTGGTTTAACAACAACAGCACCCATTTGATTTCATTCTTTTGTATTTCAACATTAGAATTTGGATAGAGCTTTAATTCATATATATAAATGATATATAATAAATATACAATCATATATAATCTTTGCATGGTTTTCTTTTCCCTCATTTATGTATACATCCATGTGTGTCAAAGTACCAAGAATATAGTCATATCCTAATATGAGGCTTTATTGCCCCAAGGAGGTCATTTGATTACCTTACTTCCTGGTTTAACAATGACACATACTTGCCTATATCTTCTACATGTATATGTATATTTGATTAGTGAATGAAAATCCCATTTTACATTAAAATTGCATGCATTCATAATTGATAAGTTGTTTAATTAATTAGCCATATAATTTGGAGCTTACTTCCTATGTTCATGTATATGAATTTACTTATGTTTGAATGCAAATGGGTATATAGTCTAGACATCTCAAGAGTACAAAGCTTTATTAAAGAGGTCATTTGATTACCTCACTTCTGGTTTAACAATACATGCCTATTTAATTTCATTCTTATGTCCTTTTGTATAAGAATTTGGATAAAGTTTTAAATTAATATGTTTAAATATTACAATCAAATAAAATATAAATTCTAGACATACACATACATTCATCATTTAAGTTCTAAAATATGTTGTATATAGATACACTTAAGATTAAATCATATGCATGTTACATGTTATGGAAAGGAATGATTTAATATATGTCATGAGGTAGTAATTAAGTTAAATTAATCTTAAGATGCCTTTCATTTTGAATAGGATTATTTAAAGTGAACTTAAACTTAGGATTAATTAAATCATTTCCAAAGAGAACTAAATCAAATTAATATACTTTAGAAAGTGACTTAAGGTAGGGATGAAAGAGGGCCATCTTTTTCCTCTCTTTTAACACTTACTTGCTATGTAATTAAACAAAAGAAAACACAAATTAAAATTCTCAAATCAATTAAACTACTTCAAGTGAAATCAACCTTTCATGTTAAATTGAATCCTTCTACTTACAAAATACAACACTAATGCCTAACAAGACTTACCACACAGCCTTAATACATTATAATTAAGTCACCACTTCTAGCTCAAGTTAGATGGTGTATGGTATGATGTATGTTTTGTTTTATGATGTATTTTTTAGATTGATGTTAGATGTATGTTTCATAGACTAGATGATAGGCCAATATTATTTAACCATGTTTTCTCTGGGGATTATGCTTAAGGGATGCTTAAAATAAATATGAATGCTCTTTTGAAGTTGCTTAAATTCTTAAGTATAATCCAAGTTAGAATGGGCTTAGTTACCCATATGGTACTGTAAAATTATAAATACAATTGTTGGGATTATATGTATATTTAGCTAACTCTATTATGGAGGTGTAGTTAGATTTACTTTTCCCACATAAATGTAATTTTAATACAAAGAGGATTAGGTTATGGGGATTAGGATGAGTAATGGCTATTTTATCCTGGTGCCTTGTGATGCCTTTGAAGTAAGCACCATCCAAATCAAAGAAGGAACCAAATCAAAATGGAGATATGTAAAAAAAGAAGACCCATACAAGCATTTAATAATTATAATTATTCTTTCATATTCATTTTATAGGGTATTCGCTACCATCTTTTCTTTAGTTGTATAAGATTCTGACCATCCTTTTATTATTTTATATAGTTTATATAATTGTTTTGATGTTATGTTTACATTGTGCATTAGGATGGCATTTTTTCATAGTTTCTTAAATGATTGATGCTTTAATGTGCTTCATGATTAGGCTCCTAGGATAAAATAACTTTTACCTAACTAATCACTCATAAGTAAATTTTAAATAATTCATAATCTCATCATAAAGCCTAAGGCATAAATAAGATAATTAAAAGATTTAACAACCCCTTATGTATGGTATGTTTCACATCATCCATGCATATTATTTATCTCTTGAACATGAAAGATCTCCATCCTGATAAAGGAATGCTTGACTGTGAGGGCATCCTGGTGGAGAACACCTTCTTCTAGTGATTTGACCCATAACTATTTCATCATGCATTTAGGCACAAATCCTAAAGCCTCTATCAAAATGAAGTGTCTAAAATGAAATAAAATTTGAAAAGATTTACATCTATAGATTAAGTCATATGCTCATACCACTCATGCTCTAGTCTCTTGGAGTGTTTAGGACTTTAGTATATTTCTAAATAAATACCCTAGCTATCTTGAAATTCATAAGACGACTACATGGATTTAAAATTGTGAGGAGTTAGCTAGCCCACCCAAGCACTTATAAGTCTAAGTTGATAATTTATTCTCTTATGGAGGTAAACCCTTATGTCCACCATGCTTAGATTTAGGTGGCTTTAGCTCAACTAAAGCTCCTAGATTTAGGATCGGTAGCTATTTCCTTGGGCTATAAGCATAAATTCTCACCTCTTAGATTACCACAACCTTGTGTATGGATTATAAGCCTAATCTAATTAAATTTCAACTCAAAACATATAAATCTCCTCATCTTAAAATTATAAAGCCCAATCATAATAGATTGGAATGCTCAAGGCTTCTAGTATCATGAGAATTTCTTACTTATTTCATTTGGATTCCAAAATAAATCTTCTAAACTTTCCCAATTGATTTTCCAAATACAATCAATTTTGATACTAACCTTAAAATCTGGAGATGATAATTACTTTAATAAAGTATTCTTAGAAAATTTTATTTCATGTAATTAACTATGGAGGCTTGCCTCCATAGGAAACTTAAGAACTTTTAACATAAACCCTACTTTATTCATCAATGTAAAGTAGGAAAAATCTACATTAAAAGACATCATGCCTTAGAGTCCTTATTACATGATTAGGCTCATTGTAGGTGATGCCTCTATCTTTCAAGATAGTACATCAAACCTCAATGTGTACGATCACCTCAAAAACCCCCCCATAGGGTTCTTTGACTCATAATGTTGATGATATACTTCACCTAACTCGATAGTATGTATCTACCAACATCCATTTAATGTAAATAAAAGTCTAAGAGTATGTCTTCATCATAATGTAACTCTTAAGATGTCCTTCAGTGGCATTCCTCTTTAGTGCCAATGAGCTAAGCATATCTCTATCAAGTAAGGCCTTGATTAGAGATTCCTCATCTCTTTGGATAAGACAAGGGTGTTGTATATGCTTAATAGATGAAACTTTGTAAGGTGAGCTAGACATTGTAATCAACTCTAGCTTGGTCACAAGCATATCCATGGGTGGAGCATCATTAGGAGCTATCTCACTAGAACCAATGACTTTCTTACCCTTATCTTGAGGTGCTACAATAAAATAAAAAATAAATAAAACCTAAACCTAAATAATAAACCTAAAAATAAACCAAAACTAAACTAAAAAAACCTAAACCTAAAATAAAAAATAAAATAAACCTAAACCTAAAATAAAATAAACTAAACTAAAATAAATAAAACCCAAACCTAAACCTAAATAAATTAAACCTAAACCTAAACCTAAACTAAATAAATAAAATAAACCAAAAAATAAACCTAAACCTAAACTAAAAAAATAACACCTAAAAAATAAACCTAAAACCTAAACCTAAAAAAATAAAATAAAACCTAACCTAAACCTAAAAAATAAAAAAAATTAAACCTAAACCTAAAAAATAAAATAAATATAAAACTCAACTAAAAAATAAACCTAAACTAAAATAAAAAAACCTAAACTAAATAAATAAACCTAAAATAAATAAAACTAAATAAAATAAAAATTAACCTAAATAAAAAATAAATAAATAATTTAAAATAAGTAAATAAAACTAAATAAACTAAATAAACCTAACCTACTTAATTTTAAATAAAAAATCATTAACCTAAATGAAACCCTAAACCCTAAAAAAAAACTAAACCCTAAACAAAAAAAACCTTAAACCTAAAAAAAAAAATGCTAAACTCTAAACCTAAACCCTAAACCCTAACCATAATAAACCCTTAACCCCAAACCCTAAACATAAACCTAAAATAACTAAATAAATTAAAAAATAAACATAAACTAAACTAAAAACCTAAACAACCTAAACTAACAATAACCTGAATGAACATCAAACCTCCCTAGATCTAAATGGAGGTGAAGGAGATTATCTCATGGTGGGGATTTGAGGTGGTAAAAAATTATGACAAAGATGGAGGTCAAAATGGTGGTGAGGGAGAGATCAAGGATATGATGGTGGATCTGCCTAGAGACGGTGGTTGAGGACTAAATCAAGAATGAATATTCGATCTTATGGAACGGTCTTTATAGAGAAATGTTCTAGCTAGGGTTTTGATTTTCCTATGCTCAATCTATGTCACGCTAAAATATAAAAAAAACTAAACTTGGTTGATGAAATCAAAAGAAGAAATGTTGAATAATTTATTCTCTTAAAAAATAAAAAAAACCCTAAACTAAATAAACCTAAATAAACCTAAAACTTAAACCTTAAACCTAAACCATAAAATAAAAATAAAAAAAATTAAAAAAAATTAAAAAAACCCTAACCAAAATAAATTTAAATCTTAAACCCAAAACCCTAAACCCTAAACCTAAAACTAAACCTAAACCTAACCCTAAACTAAACCCTAAACCCTAAACCCTAAACCCTAAACCCTGAACCTAAACCTAAAAACCTAGAACACTAAATCCTAAACCCTAAACACCAAACCCTAGACCCTATTCCCTAAACCCTAAAAATATAAATTCCTAAACCTAAACTAAATAAAACATTAAAATAAAGTAAATAAATAAACCTAAACCTAAATAAAATAAAAAAGTAAAATAAAATAAAAATCTAAACTAAAACCTAAACCTAAACCTAAACCTAAACCTAGAAATAAAATAAAATAAAAAAATAAACTAATTAAAATAAATAAAATAAAACCTAAACTAAACTAAAAAAAAATAAAATAAACCTAAGAATAAAACCTAAATAAAATAAAAAATAATAAAAAAATAAAATAAAATAAACCTAAAATAAAATAAAATAAAAACTAAATAAAACTAAACCTAAAAAATAAACTAAAAATATAAAAAAATAAAAAAACCTAAACCTTAAACAAAATAAAATAAACCTAAACCTAAACATAAAATAACTAAACTAAAATAAACAAAACCTAAACCTAAAAATAAACAAAACCTAAAATAAAAAACCTAAAAAAAAGCTAAAATAATAAAATAAAAGCATAACCCTAAACCTAAAAATAAAAAATTAAACCTAAACCTAAAAAATAAAAAGAAAGTAAACCTAAACTAAAAAAAACATAAACCTAAACCTAAAAAAAAAAAAACTAAAATAAAACCAACTAAAATAAACAAACCTAAAAAAAAACTAAATAAAAAAATGAAGCTAAATAAAAATAAAAATAAAATAAAATAAAATAAAAAAATAAATGGAATAAACTAAAAACCTAAACCTACTTTACCTAATTTAAAAAAAACTAAACCTTAAGCCCTAAACCCTAAACCTAAACCTAAACCCTAAACCTAAACCCTAAACCCTAAACCCTAAAACTAACCCTAAACCTAAAGACTAAACTAAACCTATAACCCTAAACCCTAAAACCATAAACCCTAAAATAAAAGGTACTTTGGATAATAAACTAAATAAATTAATTCTCATGCTAAAATAAATGGATAAGAATTACTATAAGTATGAAAATTATTCAAGAAGAAATAAATGAACTAAACTCAAGTTTAAATGCAATGGATAAGGCTAAACTAATGCAAGTAATTAAATTATCCAAGAAATAATTTCATGAAAATTGGAAAATAATGTAAATTAAATATGGAAAAAATATTTTAAAAATCAAAATAAATAAGATGAAAATAATTCAGCAAATATATTCATTTTTTGAGCTTTAATCTATTTTATTTTACAAGTCCAATGAAAATTCTCAAACAACTGTCAAATTGATATGACTTTCTATTTAATGAAGCAAGTTGAGGATGAATTTCTTGAAATACTTAAAATAAATAATTAGTAACTTTAAGAAAATATATTTTTAATCTATAAAAATTTAAATTAATAATGAAAATCATAATGATTAATATGAATAATTCATCCTACATAGAAAATGTTAATCCTTATTACAAAAGATTTGTTATCATCAAATCAAATGGTGAGAGATATAAAGTGTATTCTTAACAATCTCCACTATTTTATGATGACAATTGATGTTAGTGTGAAGGGTAAAATTATATTATAAAGATTTTTCTCCTCAATAAATGCATATGTGATAAAATAAAATTATAATCAGCATCATTTGTGATATTCTCCAACATTACTTTTTCTCTTCCTTTTAACATCATCAAAAATTTAAAATACAAGTTGATTATATCAACAAATTTCCCCCCTTAATTAGTTCTAGAATTAAATTAAGCATGTGATGATAAAGATAAATAAAAATTAACATGCTTGATATTATCTCACGTTTAATGTAAACCAATTTGTTTTTTAAAATATGAAACTAACTTTGATTAGACATGTAGATGAAGGCAAATGTCATATGTGATGAAAATATACAATTAAGCATAAGAAAAATACAAACATGTTTCTAAAATAAAATTTTTTTTGATATTCTACAACTTAGTTAATCAAAATGAATAATATTTTGAAAGTAATGATTACTTAAGATACCAACTAAAATTATCTTATCTTATCATCAAATCAAATGCAATTGTATCAAATGTTAAATTTAGGATAATGGATAAAATTATAAATTTTCATGAATAATGAAGATAGATATTACAAGCAATCATTCAAAATGATTCATAAAGCTAATTTTATATCTGTTCCAATTTAATGCATAAAAGCTTATTTATGAATCATATCCATTATTTAACATAAGCTAAGTCAAATTAATAATCATAAACTATACCAAGAAATGATGAGTTTCAAATTAAGCAAAGAGCTTAGATCACAAAACTTATGTAATACTTGATAAAATCAATATAACAAAAAATCAAAATTTATTAAAGGGGCATAAGAGATCAAATCACATATAAAATTGTAAATATCAATTATGTAAACCATATTATCTTCAAAACTAGAAACTAATTATTTTTTTTTTTATTATATTTTTAAAAAACATGTTTGTTTGATGTGTTTTATGTTTTTTATTTTCAAAACAAATAACAATATTTTAAAACACTTAAACCGCTTTTAGATGTTTAGTGTTTTAAAAATAATAATAGCCATCAAATATGTTTTACTTTGAAATAAAATATAAACAAAATAAAATAAAATATAAACAAAAAATAAAAAAAAATAGAATTGATCTCAAACATCCCCTTAGTTTAAAGATTAAAAGATCTACATATGGTAGCAACTAAATTTACTTATCATGAATTTTAGAAAAATTAAAATTGAATCTAAAAAATTCATTGGTAAAATAATGTAAAACTCATAAAGTCTATGAAAATATTATTCCAAAATAAGTCAAATAATATTTAAAATATGAATTTCATGTGATTTATAGAATTATTTTTAAATCATATTTAAAACAACTCATTTATTGAAAAATAAATAAAATATGAAGCTTAACTAAAGTAAGAACATGAATGAAACATAACTAATCATAAGACCTAAATACATGTAAGGAAGGTATTAATGAATAATACAAAATATGTTACCTCATATCATTCCTTCTTGTATACTATTATAATTAAATGTTGCTTTATATAAAGATTGACTTGTCTTCACTAGTCTATCATGAAGACAATCCAATAATACAATCTCATTTCCTAGATTTTGGTATCCAAGAAATCTTGGATCTACTAAAAGTAGTAGCATTACAAATATTTGAATAAGTAGATGATGGACAATGCAACTTAGTTCCCTTATGAATCCAAATGCACAAAGATGAAGCATTTAATTATATTGAACTCCTAAATGAACAAACATATGAAACATGACCTTGCCTATAATAAAAGTACGTATAACATTGCAAAGCATGCATAAATGAATTATAACTTCTAGGTTTAATTTTAAGAATAAACTAACATGCATGTTAGATGCACAAGAATTTAAAGTATGTGAATTTCATAAATGTTGCTTGCATGACATGAATGGATTTGAATGTAAAGCATGAGAGAAACTAAAAGTTGTAGAAAAGATATGTATAATTTAATTTAATATTAGTATTCTCTCCTTTTAAACTTTTAATCTCATTAAGGGTACTTTGGATAATTAATTGAATAAATAAATGCTCATGTTAAAATAAATGGATAGAAATTATTATAAGTATGAAAATTGATTCAAGAAGAAATAAATGAACTAAACTCAAGTTTAGATGTAATGGATAAGGCTAAACTAAGTGCAGGTAGTCAAATTATCCAAGAAATAATTTCATGAAAATTGGAAAATAATGTAAATTAAATATGGAAAAATATTTTAAAAATCAAAATAAATAAGCTGAAAATAATTTAGCCAAAAATATTCATTTCTGTGAGCTTTAATTTCTTTAATGAAGTAAGTTGAGTTTGATGAATTTCTTGAAATACCTTAAAAAAATAATTAGTAACTTCAAGAAAATATATTTTTTATCTATAAAAATTTAAATTAATAATGATAATCATAATGATTAATTCAATAATTCATCCTACAAAAAATATTAATCTTTATTACACAAGATTTGTTATCATCAAATCAAATGGTGAGAGATATAAAGTGTATTCTTAATCTATTATGATGACAAATTGATGTATGGTAAAATTATATTATAAAGATTTTTCCCTCAATAAATGCATATCTAAAAAAAATAAAATTAAAATCAACATCATTTGTGATATTCTCAACATTAATTTTTCTCTTTTAACATCATCAAAATTTAAAATACAAGTTGATTATATCAACAAAATTCAAACTCAAACCCTAAACCTAAACCCCAATATAAACTAAACTAACCCTAAACCTAACCCTAAACCTAACCCTAAACCCTAAACCCTAAAAAACTAAACCCTAAACCCTAAACCCAACCTTAAACCCTAAACCCACTTTAAACTAATCCTAAACCTAAACCCAAATCTAAATTAAACCTTAAATTCTAATAAATCTATAAAATAAGCTAAAAAACTTAAAACTAAACAAAACTAACTAGAAACTAACTTTAATCAAATTAATAAACCTTAAACCCAAACCCTAACTTAAACCTAAACTTTAAACCAAACTAAAACTTAAACCTTAAACCTAAACTAAATAACTGAACCTAAACCTAACTTAAATAAACTCTAATCCTAAATCCTAAACTAAACTAAACCACCAAACCTAAACTTAAACCCTTAAACTTAAACCTAAATATAAACCTAATAACTCTAATCCCTAACTAAACCTAAAACTCAAACTCTAAACCTAAACTTAAACTAAAACCCTAAACTAACCTAACACAAACTGAAACCCTAAAACCTAAATCAAAAAGCCTAAACCTAAAACTTAAACTAAATTAACCCTAAACCTAAGACCCTAAACCCTAAACTCTGATAAAATAAACCCTAAAGCCTAAAACTAAAGAAATTCTAAAAACCTAACTACACTAATCTAATCTAAACCTAAACCCAAAATTAACCCTAAAACCTAAACTAAACCCTAAACCCAAAATAAACCCTAAACCTAAAACCTAAATCTTAACAAAAAAGTAAATAAAACCAAAAAAAAAATAAATAAAATATACCTAAATAAATAATAAAATAAAAAAATAAAAACCTAAAATAAAACCTTAACCTAAAATTAAAACACTAAAATAAAATAAATAAAACCTAAACAAAACTAAAAATAAAATAAACCTAAGAATAAAAAAACCTAAATAAAAATAAAACTAAACATAAAATAAAATAAACCTAAAATAAAATAAAATAAAACTAAATAAAAAATCTAAAAAATAAACCTAAAAAATAAATAAATAAAACCCAAAACTAAAATTAAAAACTTTTCTAAAATAAAAATAAAATAAACAAAATAAAATAAAATAAACCTAAACTAAAATAAACTAAACTAAAATAAATAAAACCTAAACCTAAACCCCCTAAACCCTAAACTAAATAAAATAAAATAAACTAAAAATAAACCTAAACTAAAAAAATAAAATAAAAAATAAAGTTAAAATAAAAACCTAAATAATAAATAGCTAAAACCTAAACCTAAACTAAATAAAACCTAAAAATAAAATAAATAAAACAAACCAAAATAAAATAAAATAATAAAAAATAAACTAAAATAAATAAATTAAATTAAAACCTAAACTAAACTAGAAAAAAATAAAACCTAAATATAATAAATAAATAAAAATAAAAATAAAAATAAAATAAATAAATAAAACCTAAACCTAAAATAAACCTAAAAATAAATAAATAATAAAACCTAAACACTAAACTAAATAAAACCTAAACCTAAAATAAAAATAAAATAATCTAAAACCTAAACTAATATAAACTAAACTAAACTAAATAAAACCTAAACCTAAGATAAACTAAACCTAAACCTAAACCTAAACTATAAAATAAAACTTAAAAATAAACTTAAAATAAAAACCTAAAACCTAAACCTAAAAAAATATAATAAAAACCTAAACCTAAACTTAAAAATAAAAAATAAAACTTAAACCTAAAAAATAAAATAAAATAAAACTCAACTAAAAAAATAAGCTTTAAAAAAACTAAAAAATAAACTAAAATAAAAAATGTAAACTAAAATAAATAAATTAAACTAAATAAAATAAAAATAAATAAAATAAAATAAAAAATAAATAAACTAAAATAAATAAATATAAACAAAAACTTTAAGCTTAATTTATTCTTAAAATAAAAACCTAAATCCTAAATCCTAACCTAAACCCTAAACCTAAACTAACCCTAAATCATAAACCCTAAATACAACCCCAACCTTAAACCTAAACCTAAACTACATCCCTAAACTAAAACCTAAACCTAAACCCTAACCCACCTACACCTTAAACCCTAAACCTAAATTATAAACTCCTATACTTAAAACCCTAAAAAAACTAAAAACTAAACTAACCCCTTAAACTAAAACCCTAAACCTAAAATTTAAACCTAAAGCAAACACTAAAACCCTAAATCATAAACCTAAACTCTAAAACCTAAACCTAAATGCATAAACTAAACCTAAACCCTAACAATATAAATAAACCCTAAATCCTAAACTAAACCCTAAACCCTAAACCCCTAAAACTAACCCAAACCTAAACTTAAAGTAACTAAATAAATTAAAAATAAACCTAAACCCTAAAACCTAAAAAAACCTAAACCCTAAGAATGGGGAACCTGACAAACATCACCATCAAACAAGCTCCTAGATCTAAGTGGAGGTGGGGGAGGCATTATAAAGGTGGTGGGGACTGAGGTGGATATGGAGTGGTCGCTATGGTGGTTATGGAGGTGAGAAGAATGATGGAGGTTATTCCTGGTGGTAACTCTTTACAATAGACGATTATTATGGGTTTTGATTTTATATTTTATTTTATCTATGTCATCGCTTGTGTCTTAAAAAACTTGGTGTGTTGCTTGGTTGATGGAATTAAAAAGAAGAAATGTTGAATCTGAATTTGTTCTCTGTTAAAAAAAAAAAAAACCGAAAACCCTAAACCTTAAACTAAAATTTAAACCCTAGACAAAAATCTAAACCCTAAACCCTAAAAACCTTAAACCCTAAACCCTAAACCATAAACCCAATACCCTAAAACCTAAATCCTAAACCTAAACCCTCAACTAACCCTAAACTCTGAAAAGCTAAAAACCAAAACATAAACTAAATAACACCTAAAAAATAAAATAAATTAAAAAACCTAAACTAAAATAAAATAAAAAAATAAAATAAAACCTAAACTAAAACCTAAACCTAAACCTAAACCTATACCTAAAAGAAAATAAAATATAAAATAAAAACTAAACTAAATTAAAATAAATAAAAACCTAAATTAAATTAAAAAATAAAAAACATAAATAAAATAAAAATTAAACCTAAAATAAAATAAAAAAAACCTAAACCTAAAAAAATAATCTTCAAAGTAAAACTAAAATAAATAAAATAAAACCTAAACCCTAAACTAAAAAAAAATAAACCTAAACTAAAATAAATAAAACTAAACCTAACCTAAATCTAAAATAAACCCTAAATAAATAAAAATAAACTAAAAATATACGTAAACCTAAACAAAAAAATAAAACCTTAAAATCAACCTAAAATAAAAACCCAAAACCAGAACTTAAAAAAATAAAATAAATACCTAAATCAAAACCTAAAAATAAAAAATAAAACTTAAACATTAAAAAAAAAAATAAAACTAAACTAAAAATCTAAACTAAAATAAATAAACTTAAAATAAATAAACTAAACTAAATAAAAATAAAAATAAATCTAAATAAAAAATAAAAAATTAAATAAGCTAAAATAAATAAAAATAAACTAAATAAACTTAAACCTAGGAGTTTACTTAATTTTAAAAAATAATAATAAATAAAAATAAAAATAAAAACCCTAAGCCTAAACCCTAAACCCTAAACCCTAAAACCCTAAACCCTTAACCCTTAACCCTAAACCTTAAAATGCTAAACCCTAAATCCTAAACCTTAAACACTAAAACCTACAACCCAAAACCTAAACCCTAAAACCTAAATAACTAAACCTAAACAAAATTAAACTAAAATAAAATAAATAAATAAACCTAAACCTAAAGAAAATAAAAAACATAAAATAAAATAAAACCTAAACTAAAACCTAAACCTAAACCTAAAAGCCTAAACATAAAATAAAAATAAAATAAAATAATAAAAATAAACTAAATAAAATAAATAAAACCTAAACTAAATGAAAAAAAATTAAAATAAACCTAAAATAAAACAAAATAAAATAAAATAAAATAAACCTAAAATAAAATAAATAAAAAACTAAAAACCTAAACCTAAAAAATAAACCTAAAATAAAACCTAAAATAATTTTTTAAAAAAACCTAAACCCTAAACTAAAGAAAACCTAAACCTAAAATAAACAAATAAAATAAACTAAACCTAAACTAAAATAAACTAAACTAAATAAATAAAACCTAAACCTAAACCTAAAATAAAATAAACTAAACCTAAAAATAAAATAAAATAAACTAAAATAAACCTAAACCTAAAAAAAAATAAAACCTAAAACTAAACCTAAAAAAAAAAAAAAAAAAACTAAAAATAAGTATAAACTAAAAAAAACCTAAACTAAAAAATAAACTAAATAAAAAAATAACTAAAATAAATAAACCTAAAAATAAATAAAATAAAATCAATAAACCTAAATAAAAAATAAAAATAAAATATAAAATAAATAAAAATAAACTAAATAAAGCTAAACTAGATTTACTTAATTTAAAAAATTGTAAACCCAATATCTAAACCTAAATCCTAAACTAAACCCTAAACCTATATCAAACCCTAAAAAATACCCTAAAAAAATCCTAAACCCTAAACTAACCTAAACCCTAAATAACTTAAATCCTAAACCTAAACCCACCTAAACCCTAACTAAACCCTAAACCATAAAACTCAAAACATTAAAAAACCCTAAACCCTAAACCCTAAACCCTAACCCTAAACCCTAAATCCTAAAAGCATAAAACCCAAAATAAACCCTAAAACCCCAAACTAAACACTAAACCTAAACCCCAAACCCCAAACCCTAAACCTAAACCTAAAGTAACTAAAAAATTAAAAATAAACCTAAATGCTAAAACTTAATAAACCTAAACCTAAGAATAACTTGAAACATCACCATTAATAACTCGGCCTAGATTTGAAGGTGGAGTGAAGGCTAAGGCAATGGTTATCAGTGGTGGTGGATTGGTGGATATGAAGGTGGTGGTCGAGTAGTGGTGGTTATGGAGTGGGAGGACCGAGAGGTTACAATGGTGGTGGCGAGGGAGAGATTATGATGATAATATTTGTGGTTCATGGAACTAAAGAAAAAGAATGATCCGATCTACTTATGGAACTTTGTCTTTATAGTAGATATGGTTGTATTATCTAGGGATTATGATTTTGTCTATGGGCGCTCATTTTTATCTATGTCGTCGCTTGTGTCTTAGAAAACTTTGGGTGCTACTTGTTTGATGAAATCAAAAGAAGAAATGTTAAATCTAATTTGTTCTCTAAAAAAACTTAAACCCTAAACTAAAAAACTTAAACCTAAACTTAAACCCTAAACCCTAAACCCAAACCCTAAAACTAAACCCTAAACCACCCTAAACCCTAAACCCTAAAAAAAAGCTAAAAAACTTAAACCTAAACTAAGTAAAACCTAAGATAAAAAAAATAAAACCTAAACCAAAATAAAATAAATAAAAAAATAAAATAAAACATAAACTAAAACCTAAACCTAAACTAAACCAAAAAAATAAAAAAATAAAAGTAAAACTAAACTAAAATAAAATAAATAAAACCTAAACTAAATAAATAAAATAAAACCCTAAATAAAATAAAAAACTAAACCTAAAATAAAAAATAAATAAAAAACTAAATAAAACATAAACCCAAAAAAATATACCTAAAATAAATAAAAAAATAAAACCTAAACCCTAAACCATAAAAAAACTTAAACCTAAAATAAAAATAAAAAATAAACCTAAACCTAAACTAAAATAAACTAAACTAAAATAAATAAAACCTAAACCTAAACCTAAAATAAACTAAACCTAAACCTAAACCTAAACTAAAATAAACTAAACCTAAACTAAAAAATAAAACCTAAAAATAAACCTAAAATAAAAAAACCTAAATCCTAAACCTAGAAAATAAAATAACCTAAACCTAAACCTAAAAATAAAAAAAATAAAACCTAAACCTAAAAAAATAAAATAAAATAAATCTCAACTAAAAAAATAAACCTAAACTTAAAAAAATAAACTAAAATAAAAAACCTAAACTAAAATAAATAAACCTAAAATAAATAAACTAAACTAAGCTAAAATAAAAAATAAACCTAAATTAAATAAAAAAAAAATAAACTCAAATAAATAAAATAAACTAAATAAACTAAACCTACTATTTTGTTTTCTTTTAATAAATAAAACCAAACCTAAACCCTAAACCCTAAAACCTAAACCCTAAACCCTAAACCCAAAACCTTAAACCTAAACCCTAAACCCTAAACCCTAAACCTAAACCCTAAACCCTAAACCCTAAACCCTAAACCCTAAACCCTAAAACCCTAAACCCTAAACCCTAAACCTAAACCCTAAAACCTACAACCCTAAACCCTAAAACCCCAAACCCTAAACTCTAAACCCCAAACTAACCCTAAACCCTAAACTAACCATAAACCCTAAGAATAAGTTGAACCTTGACGGCAGTAACATCACCATTAACTAGTCTATATCTGGTGGAGGTGAAGGTAGGTTATCACAGGTGGGGGGGATCTAGAGGTGGTGGTGGATATGGAGGTGTTGGTGGTGAGGTGGTGGAGGTGGAGAGGCTGAGGTTATAGGCAGAGGTGAGGATGATCGTGATATAATCGGTGATAGTTTAAGGGGGAACTAGAAACTAAGAATGATCCGACCACCGCTTATGGAACTGTCTTTATAGTAGAGATGGTTCTACTTATGTGGCTTTTGATTTTCTATAGGTGCTTATTTTTTATCTATGTCATTACTTGTGTCTTTGAAAACTTGGGTACTACTTGATGAAATCAAAAGAAGAAATGTTGAATCTGAATTTGTTCTGAAAAAAAATTCTTAAACTCTAAACCCTAAATCCTAAATCCTAAACCCTAAACTAAAACTTAAACCCTAAACCAAAAAACCTAAACCTAAACCCAAACCCTAAACCAAACCCTAAACCTAAACCCTAAAACCCTAAACCTAAACCTAAACCCCAAAACCCTAACTAAACCTAAACCCTAAAACCATAAACCATAAACCCTAAAACCCTAAACCCTAAATCCCAAACCCTAAACCCAAACTAAACCCTAAACCCTAAACTAACCTAAATCTTAAACCTTAAACAACCTAAACCATAAACCCTAAACCTTGAATAAAGATGTCATTAGAGTAGATCTAAAGAATGACCTAATCTAACATAGTTATGGTAGTTGAAGAAAATGTCTTCAAGAGACTTTCCTTGACAATTAGAGATTTGAATACCTAAATCATATTATAATACAATATATTGTAGTATAATGTAGCATCATATATTTGAGCATGTAGTGATGTGTTTTGGATGTTATAAGATGTTTTGAATTATTTTAGTATATTATGGTATTGTGCCTATAGTCTATATTAATATAAATCAATAAAATATTGATTTAATAAATCGATGATAAAATTTGTTAAATTTGAAGTGGGAATTAGTTGTAGTACCAAAGGTGTGATATGCCACTTTTAGTCTAAAAGTAAGATTTTATGTTCAAAATAAATATTATATAGCATAGCATAGCACATCATATATCATAATATATTGTTCTATGCATTTTAAATTCTTTATTTTACAATCATGCAATAAGCCTACACTAGCATTATTTATAAAAAATGTTGATTTAGACTTTAAAATGGTGGAATAAATTCATAATAGGTAGAGCATGGCATCATAATATATTGTTTCAACTTAAAATATGTAAATGATACTACTAAAATATATAGTTTTTTTATTATTTAGACTAATTTTATGAATTTTTATCTTAAGAAATCCCTTGTGATGTGATATGCAATATAATATAATATAATATGTTATAGTGTATTATAATATAGGATGCCATAGCATAGTGTCGCATCATGCATTATAGCATACTATTGTGTATTACTACTTATTGATCAGCATAATTTAGTTTGTTATAGAATGATGTAGTAGAGTTTGTACAAGTATAATTCATATAAATACTACTGAGAAGATGGGATTTGGCTAAAATTATAGTAAGCTTTAGGGAACATCATTGGGGGTGTGTCATTTAATCAAAATAATGGAATTTTGCATCCAAAATAAATGTTCATTTTTCAACCAAATTTTATAAATTCTTTGCTTAAAGTGATTCATTTTAAGGTGTAATGAAAGATAATATATTATATGAAAGCATATTAAAATATAATGTACATAACAATATAACTTCACATATATATGAATGTGGGTGCTTAAATGTTATTGTACATTTTAGTATGTTTTACTTTTGTTATAATACATTGGGTCAAGACTCACAAAAATGTTAATTCGAAGGTTGAGATGGAAGAATTTGGCCAAACAGCACACACCAAGAAGCAACACCAAAATTATGCTATTTTGTACCATTTCTAATAGGAAAAATAACAATTTTACATCCAAAATGAACATTATTCATGTTTTGAGAAAATTTTATTATTTGTTCCTTTTAAGTGATTCTAATGAGGTGTAATGTTAGACAATATATTATATTATAGAAAATTATAATATAACATCATTTTTTATAATATAATATAGTGTGTAAAGTCACACTATAATATGTTTAGCATGATATTGTATAGTTAGTTTGAGCTTGCACCATCACAAGCATAAAATGTTGATTACAATGATGATGATGTAATTTGAAGGAATACATTGTTAGGCTTTTGGTTGAAGTATTAAAGGTGTGCATAAGAGAAGAAATAAGATTTGATGAGAATTCCATGTCAAGGACATGGAGGGAGATCCGCTAGGGGATCACACATGCATTGGACATGACATGTGAGGGGTCTATGTCTAGGTCATAGAAGAAGAAAATATGTTGGGGCTAAGGTTTGAATTTGATTTGATTATATGATTTGTGGAAAGAAGATCTAGGGATAAGAGTCATAATCCACTGGGATTAAGTTCGAATCAACTTTAATTTATTTTATTTTAATTGATGTGGATGCATATTTGCTAGAGATATGGGCTTGAGTCTTGGGATGGGTATGTGAACCTTCCACTGGGGGAAGTAGTTCTGCAAATTAGGATTATGAGTTTGATGTCATAGATTTGTTTGGGGATGTATCTACTGGGATAAGAGTTTGGTTGGATTTCTTTGATTTAGACTCTATTGGGGAGTTAGTTTAGTCCACTAGGAGGTTGGTTTTGAATTTGATTTATTTGCTTGACTTGTTTACATATGATTTGGGGCTCCACTGGGAGAAGAGTATGATTTAACTCCACTAGAAAAATCAAATTGGGTTTACTTTAATCTGAGTTAATGTATGGACCCTATCGGTTTATAAATCTCAAGAGATAGTCTACCTGGGGAGCTAGCCAACCAAAGGGTTGCTTTCTAGAAGAAGAAGGTAGCATACTTACATCTTCTAAAGTGAGGAACAACGCTTGGGTGACCTATTGAATAACAAATAACCCGAGGGGAAACTATTGAGTGAATGCTTAGGGACTTATGTCAACTCAAAAGTAGTCAAATTAATTTTATTTTAATTTCATGAGATTTGATAAGGTTTGTTAAGTTTAGTTTTATTTTAAATTGAGGGCATATCTACTGGGGATGTGAGCTCACCAGAATTTGATAGACTTAAATTATGGACTATGTTTGTGTGCAATGGACCCACTGAGAAGGGGCTATATCAGACTTATCCTATCTCAAATTTACAAATCCAAAGGGATAGCCTATGGCCATGGTGAGCTAGCCAACCTAAGGGTTGCCTTTGTGCAATGGTGTCTAGGAAGAAGGAATACTTACATCTTCTAAATAGGGAACAATCATGGGTGACTGTTGGTAGCACAATAAATTGAACTGACTTAGGTGACTATTGAGTGGATGGGACATATATCAAATCAAGAGTAGTCGATTCTTATAAGTTTTGTTGATACTATCCTAAAGATAGATATACATGCTGGAAAAGGTACCACTATGGGTGTCCTCCTAATCCACAATATATATATATATATATATATTATATATGTTTTGTGGACCCTATTAGTGTATGAGGGACCACACTGAGAAGGGGCTATGTCAGCTTTAACCTATCTCAGATTTACTAGACCAAGGGAGAATCTGCACATCCACATGATCGATTCTCCAACCACAGGACTGGTTATTAGAAAAGGGGAACTGTCCAATTCGATAGTAACCCAGGTAGTGTCTAAATATGGTCGCAAAGGATGTAATCCAAATATAGTGAGGGAGGTTCTCGCTGGGCATTATCATGAGCCATGAAAAAAAAGCCTATAGTGTGGGTGAAACTCAAGAGAAAGCATAAGACTTATGGAGAACTCAAGGAGAAAGCATAGTAGACTTACATCTTTCATAAGTGGTGTATCCTAAGGTGCGAGAACCAACCAACCTGTGGTGTATCTGTCAACATGAATGGTGTATCCGTTAGCATAGTGAGAACCAACCAACCTAAGGTGCCCATCGGGGTGCAATGATCAACCTCAAAAGAAAGCATGTAGCTTACAACTTTCCAAGTGAAACCGATATCGGGTGGGATGTTATATGACCTAGAGTGAATACTAAGCAGGGAGCCCCGAGGAAGGACTAGACCCAAACTTGAAGTAGTCAAGAGGGAAGGAGCAGCAAGGGGACTTATCCAAAATCTCAAATATACTCAACCTAGATAGTACACGAAGGCTAATCTAAGAAGAAAGCATAGCAGACTCCCATCCTCTTAAATGAAGCCAACATGAGGTACATCGCCATAGTATGACCTACCAAACCAAGGCTTTCATGCATGGCCAAGTAAGGAAGGAAATATAGACTTACATCCTAAAAGCAAGAAGACCACTAGATGACACACTAGCAGTGGTAGCACCCTTACCAAGAGTAGCTTGAGTGAGTGCACATTATCTCAACTCAGTAGCTCAGCATCTCTCCTCCAAACCTTGAGCTCTTCTAATTGTAACTTAGTTCTCTATTACATAGCTATCCTTAGTGGAGATGAAATTATAATGGTAGAATGACTTGGACCCATACAAAGGATAAGGAGTTGAGTTGGAGTTCTATATGTGGTGCGGTAGGCCCATAAGGCTTCAACTAACTGCTCATGCCCCTATCTATTGTCGAGTGTCTTCTTTAGTATTTAGATGAGACTTTTCTTGAAGGCTTCTGCTAAGCCATTTTCCCTCTAGTAGTTGATAGTATAATATCTCTAGTCTATGCTATGTCTTTGGGCAAAGTTGTTGACCTCGGGGTTCTTGAATGCGTTATTATAAGATATAATTTGTCAAGGCACCCAACTTATATACAATATGGTTCCTAAAAAAATTAGAGCACATACTAAATGTGACCTTCGAGAATTGCTTCATCCATTTGGAAAAGTAAAATAAGATGAATGATGACCTTGGAAGAAGGAGGATCAATTGGACCCACTATATCGCATTCCCCAACACTGAATGGCCATGAGGCCCATGTAGATATAGAATGTTGGGTGGTTGGTGTAGGACCACACCATGTATTTGACATTGGTGGCATATCCTAGCCATCCATGAAATATTGATCATGGCTAGTAGTATCCTAGTCTCTTCATCTTGGCTTTCATCTTGACTGGATTGGCTGACATAATCAGTGTACCTCAATCATGATCTTATGGGCTTCGTGCTTGTCTAAATAATGTAACCATATATGAATGAAAGACCAAGTATAAGACACCATCCAGAGCATAGGAAAGTCTCGCTTCATCTAATAGGCTTGGGACTTTTCTTGAGGTAGTTTACCTTTATTTAGGTAATCTATGAATGGTTGCATCCAATCTAACTCCTCATCCTTCTTGGCAATGAAACCTCCCTTCAAGAGAGTACTTTTGATGAGTTCAATATAAATAAGGAATAAGACTTGTCTATTTTTACCTTTATTGATATGGACTCATCCTCCGGACATGCCAACGCCTTGGCAAACTTGGCTACAACATACGCTGTGGCTTTCTCTCCTCAAGGAATCTTATAAATGGTAACCTCTGGGATTTGAGCTAACAACTCTATGGTGTACTTGTGGTTGTGATGGAGCTTGGTCTTTATAAGCTTATTGGAACCAGTGATATGGTTAATAACTAGCTAAGAATACCTGAAGATGTTGATGTTCTAGATGCTTAGAGTAATGGCTAACTCCAGACTGGCAATCAGAGCCTCATATTTGGCTTCATTGTTGGTGCAAGGATTAGATAGATGATATGAGAATCTCATCATACCATGGCCTAGAGTTAAGAGAACTATTCCTACCTCTGCTTTTTCGGGAATAGTAGATTATGGTTCTTCTCCTCTTTAAGAGGAAGCCGCACCATAAAGTACATCTCCCGGAATGAACTAGTATCCCTAAGTTCATGATTTATTCATTGGGGAGATCATCAAGCAGAGAGTCAGAAGTGGGCATGCCACCAAGAAATTTGCTAGTGCTTATCTTTTCTCCATAGGGGTAAAGGTAGTGTCAAATTGTGAGAGGATCATGGACCATCATGCCTATAGTGTTGGCGTGTCATGAGATACTATAGTGGATTGATCCTGAGATTAAGTTCATTTTTGAGGAAGCATGTAGTGCTCTAGCATTTGGGATGTAAAGATTAAAGCTAAATGCTTCTTAATGGGTGGATAATTAACCTCAGGATTAGATGACACGAGGAAGTAGAGTGCATTTTCCTTCCTTCATCATTAGCTTGGACCAATAAAGCACCAAGGGAGTCATCTAACGAGTGTAAAGTATGAGCACGGATAGGGTTCTAGAACCATCATCATGTAATGCTTGATGTCTTGAAGGCATGCTCACACTTGTCATCCCACTTGAACTTGGTGTCCTTTTCAAGTGAGAATGACCGACATCTTCGATAGTTAGATATAAAGCTTCTTAGATATGCCAACCCCTTGGAATGATCTAAGTTGAGTTAAACTTTTAGGTGGTGGCATTTCTAATATTGCCTTGATCTTCTTTGAATTGATTTCAATTGGTGTCGAACAACAAACCCAAGGAATTTCCTTGAAGCTACCCAATGCACACTTGGGATTCATTTTGAGGTTAAATTATCTTAACTCAAAAAACTACTCCCAAGTCAAAGAGATGGTCTTCCATAACATAACACTCAACTTGATGATGAATGAGTTCATCAAATTCATAGCCCACTGAATGTAGCACCATCATTTTAAGGAAAAGGCATGACCTTATAAATGATTCTTATTGGAATTCTAAAAGTAGTTTTTTTTCATCTTCGGGCCATCTTTATTTGGTCATATCTAGATGAGCCATCCATGAAAGAGAAGACGCATGAGATGAGGCAATGTCCACCATCTGGATTGGTAGTGGAAATTTTTCTAAATAAAATTGATACATATGTGAATTTGATTCTTTTCTTAACTGTACAACATTGGCTAACCAAGTAGGGCCTTATTTAAATACTTAAAATTGACGCATATATGAATTTGGCGATTCATTTTGTTAACTGGGATGACACTGGCTAACTAAGTAGTGTATTTTTCTTCTCAAATGATGCCAACACTGATCAATTTTTTGACTTTAGAAATGACCTGTTGTTCTATGTCTATTCGCATGCATCTAGGAGCTAGCTTAATAGTTTTAGTGACTTTATTGCTAGTTTATGGACCGCTATGTCAGGAGCCAATCACATCTCTTCATAACTCAAAGCAAAGTTGTATTTAAAATCAATCACTAGCCTAACTAAGTCATTGGTTTACATTTCATTCAACAAAGAATGAATGTATGTCGGGCATGGATCTTCTTCTATTCCTAAGTTGATTTCCTTGAGCTCGTCAATGGTTGACTTGATCTCTTCTTCAAACTCTGGTGGTGCACCTTTAACTTCAAAATCATCTAGATCATCTAAAGTTTTAAGCCTCCTCATATTAGTTAATATGATTTGAAAAGAACTTATCGATTCCAAATGATTGGTGATGACCGCGTAATCATCATCATCGATTGGACCTTGCATCAATCCTAGTCCCAGTCTTGATAGAGTTTTTTGCATTTGTTCTTCCATATTCTTTTCAAGTAGTCCACTGCTTTGACCAAGTATGTGGATTAACCCTTTGCTAAATTATGAACACAAGGCAAGTACCAATCAAAAGGTAAATTAAATCTTTATATGAATCATCCCAAGTTCTACATCAACTTCTCTTGAGGATGATGCTCTAAAGAACCTCAGTCTTCACATGGATGACTTAGTTTTAAACTACCAAACCCTTAGCTTTGAGAGGAAAGTGGGTTAGCTAAGTTCCCAACCGAGGCCTAACTATTTCATATGTAGACTTGGATAAACTTATGCTTTGCTTTGGAGCTTGGTCTTCATCGCTATCTAGCTCAAGTGTCACCTCCAAAGGAATCGCCTAAGAAGAGTCGGTGTGCTAATTTAAGACTCATCCTATGAACTAGATTCTAAGTCTATATGGATAGTGTGTACTCTGGTAGCGGACATATCTTTTATGGCCAATAAGAAGGTTTTCCACCTGACTACCTCCTAACTATTTTGGGAGGTCAAGTCATCCTACCCATATGTTTGAATGGAGTAACTAACTGGGTGGAATCAATGTCATGCTCCACTTCCTCCTCCAAGTCTATTTTGCTCCTTTATTTTCTTTTCATTTTCTATTATTTTCTTTTTTTTTTCTCTTTTTCTTTCTCTTTTCTTTTCTTTTTTTTTCTTTTTTCTTTTTCTTTTAAACTTTGGCCAAGTTCATAGACTTGTTGATTTTGAGGGAGGTAGTAAGTCGCATCCTCATATATGAACCTCATGAACTATAAATGGTTTCCAATCTCTACTTAGATGATCCCACCTCTATAAACTTCATACACCGATGTAGACAGGATGGAACTATGTTGTTCTCATGTATCCATGGTCTCCCAACCAAAGCATTGAAAGATGTATGCAAGTCTATAATGTGAAACTTGGCCGGTTCTAATCATCTATCTCGAGGGCAACACTATGGAGCCTCCTATTGACCTCACTTTGGAGTGTGGATTCAATCTTCCCATCTTAGACTTAGAGTCTTCTAGACACTAAGACTTCCCTAGATAAGACACTTCTAACAATAGGTAAACACTTAACTTAAGCCTAAATACTTAGAAAGTGTGGTGAGATTAGTTGCCTTGTATTAGGATAATCCACCCACCATACAACCCAAATCCAATCCATGTTCACCTTCTCAAACCAAACCTCAAGTTCAATTCAAACATAAAATTCAAATCCAAATCCAAACCCAAATTCAAAACCAAATGATTGAAGCCCATCATCAAATCCAAACTTGAAACCCTTCCTAAGCCATGATCTATCCCATGGACTTAGCCAAATCTTAATCCAAATCAATCCAAAATCAATTGATTCATAATTTTATATCTTCAATCATCTTAAATATAAATCAAATAACATTCGATAATCAACTAAATCTCTATATAAATTAAATCCCCTTTCTATATGACTTATCCCATGGACTTAGCCAAATCTTAATCCAAATCAAGTCAAACTCAATTGATTTTCTCAAATCATAATATTTTCAAACATCTTCATAAATTTAAAATATACATTTAAATCATCAAAACTAAATCAAACCAAATCAAAATCCAAACCTAAGCCACATGACCCAACTCCATGGACTTAGCCAAATTACTTCATTCCAAAACCCAAATTCAATTGATTTTCTCATGAATCAATCATCTTCAATCATATTCACAAATATAAATGAAATCTACAATCATCAAGCCAAACCAAAATCAATCAAGTCAAACCAACTTAACTTGAAATGTTCAAATGAACCAAAACTCATTTGAACCAGATTGAATGAATTTATATATATCCCAAATCCATATATAACTCAACTAAATCAAACTCAACCCAAAATGCCAACTAAACCCAATTCACTTGACCCAAAGTGGCCAACCTATTTTTTTTAATCCTACCCAAATTAGATTGAACCAAGCCCATCAAAACTCCATCATGATTGTTGATCACCCTAGGTTGATCAATTATCACAAATTGGTCAACTAAGTCAACTTGGTCATTTGACCAAGTCAACCCGTTAACCTATATGAACCCAAACTAGCCAAATTTAAACCTAAGCTAAATCCTTTGAAGCCAATGATTCATATCAAAACAAAATCAATATTTGAATATGACTTGACCTTCAATTGAGTCAAACCAAACCCAATTGGCCCTCTTGACCCAAGTTGACCCAAATTGACCTAAAGACCAAATTGGATCAAATCAAAATATAAACCAAATTGATTGCGAACCAATAGCTCCATTCCATTGATTGTTGAACTTGACCAAAGCCATGACAACCCAACCCAATTGACCTACTTAGCCTAAATTGACCTAAAGGTTCAAGTTGGCCTAAATAAAAACCAAATCCAAATTAATTGAAACCAAAGCCTACAATCATCTTCTTGGTCAACTAAACCAAACCAACACCCAACCCAAGATAATTTGGCCAATTTGGTCAATCAACTTAACCCATTTGGCCCAAATGAATTCAAATGAGCCAAAATCAAATCTAAGCCAAACTAAACAAAACTAATTGAACCAAAAGATCCCAAATGATCATATGAACCCAACCCTTTTGACCAATTTGACCAATTGGTCAACTTGACCAACCTAACCCAATTTGACCTAAATGAGTCAAATTAAGCCAAACCTAACCAAATCAACTCCAATTAACTTGAAATTTGTGCTAACCCACTTTTGGCTCATTTCAAATCTACCCAAATCAAACCTAATGTAAAATAATCATTCTACTCTTAGGTCAAGGGCATCACATGAGACAAATCACCCATGTAAGTGGTCATTTCCATTCCTTAGCCACTTGGTACTCTCCCAATGGTCCACCTAAGCACCTAGGACACTACCCAACCTAACCCAAGGGGTGGTTGGGTCAGCCATGACCAATGGGAGGTGAAATCACCTCACCCTCCTAGTTGGAGCATTTGAAACCCATCGAAACCCATGATTCCTCCTTGGCAGCCACCTCCACACCTTCAATCAACCAAGCTGAGCCAACTCACCTCTCCTCCTCGCCACCCATGACTCCTAAGATGGCTTGATGACCTTTAGAAGCCAAACTGATCCCAAGGTCCGATTAAGATGGAGGGGGTGTACACCCCCTCATTTCCACTCAAACACACACCAAAATCATTCCTCATACCCCTAGCTACCCAAGATGAGCCGCTAGCCCTAAGCTCCCAAGCTCGTTCCTTGATTGAAAAATGCCATTCATTCTGTCAAATAGGACACTCCCATTTCTGACCTAACTTCCTATTTCTCCATCAAACTCAACTTAACTTTGCATGCACCTTCCCTAGGCCTCATTGAGCAAGAACGAATCATCTCCCAAGCTTCCAAAGCACCAGATGTGGGACTTCGATCAAAGTCAAGCTCCAAATCATTAGTTCATGGTTTTTTGAACAAACATCATGGAATTGATCCAATTGCTTCTCAGCAAGGCTTCATCTCTACTAAATGAATCTTCTTGTCAAGTCGCCTTTGAGCTCGTGATGTATGCTTCCAAAAATCCTTAGAAAAAAAATGGGTTGGAGCTTTTGAAGAAAACTTGCATCTCATGTGATCTTGACCATTACATCCCTCATCGATATGAAGGTGTGGGATCCTTTGAGTTGATCAGCTCGGTAAGCTCGACAAGTGAGCAATGGCATGAACTATATTCTCCCTCACTCACATGATGTTAGATCACGCACCATCTATTTTACATGATCAAAATGGATGGTCATGATTAGATTAGCTAGATCAATCTGATTCAACTTATTAAGCTGGGGATTAATCATAGCCATCCGATCTTAGATCGGATGGTGTGAGAAAGCTCCGCCATCACGCCGTTGAGTCGATAAGTTTTAAGTAGCCATAGCAATGTGGAAAGTGCCATTAGCACACGTGGCACTAGACTAGGCTTTAATTAGGCTTAATTAATCATTTTAATGGTCAAAACTTCTAAAAAATCATAAAAAATCATAGAAATAAAAAATGCAAATAAATACTCATTTTAAAGTTATTTCAATGGAGAATTAATTAAAAATGATCTTAACTAATTTTGAATAGTAATTAAGGTTTAATAAATGTTTAATTATAAAATTTATTAGCTTAATTACATTTTAATTACTTGAGCAATTAATCCCAAATTTTGTGGGTTAATTTAATGGGATGACCTCTACCTCCCATGATTTTCTTGGGATTTATTGCTCACTTAATTAGTAAAATTGACTAATTAAACTAACTACTCTTTTAAGTTAATTAATGATTAATTAAACCCATGAAAAATAAATGGCTAATTATGTTTTTTTAATCATTATTCAATAGTAAGTGAACTAAAGAATAGGTTGGGACCCCTTTTCCTAAGTTCATTTCACCCTTTTAAAATGAAATTAATTAAGATTTGACTAATTAATTAAATCACTTAATCAAATTGAAATCATAATCACATCATTAAATTAAATCATGGGGTAGATCTTTAGGTGTTTAATAACCTAAAAGAGTTTAATGAAATTATGGTTAGTCCACATGTGTGGGAAAACCATAATTAATTAAGTCCCTAATCTGATTAACTATTAATCATGAGCCAATTGCATTAGGCCCCTTTTATTTTCTAGGATCATTGTAAGTCTTTTTCCATGCATATCATGTTGGCTTGAAATTACTTAGTTAATTACTTTAAGGTGACATAGGGTAATTAATTCATCTAATTAAGAGTTCAACTTAATTAACCCATAAAATCAACTTAATTACATTTTCTTAAATTAAATCAAATCACTAATGTGGAATGGGTTTAAAACAACAAGTGATGATTTCTTCTCCTTTTAAATCAAATCAAATCCATAACTTAATTAATAAAGAAGCTTTGGTTTGCTTTAAATAATCTTATTTGATTTGATTGTTCTTAAGAACTAGTTTGGTTGAATGAATCATATGCTTATATTTGATTGTCCTCTTTCCAATCATGTTAAATTTGGTATGTCATTTGAATTCATGCATCCATCTTTTCAAAATCAAGTAAAATAAAATGGATTTCCTTTATGTAAGCTTGCATGTGTTGATTTAATTTAATATATGTGTGGCTATTATCACTATTAAATCCAAATGTATTTTTCAAAAGCTTATAAATGAATAATAATATGTGTTATGATGCTATTTATAAATACATAAGAAATGCATGTTCTTATAGCTTAAGTGTATGAATGTTGAGTTCTCTTTCCTCTATTCATGTGTTGATTTATATAAGATTGAATGGTAATGGATATATAGTGACATCCTGAACTCGAGGCTTTAGCCCCAAGGAGGTCATTTGATTACCTCACTTCCTAGGTTTAATAATAGTATCCATTTGATTTCATTCTTATGTATTTCAACATTAGAATTTGGATAGAGCTTTAATTCATATATATAAATGATTCAATCAAACAAAATATACAATCTTTGCATGATTTTCTTTCCCTCATTTATGTATACATCCATGTGTGTCAAAGAAAAGCAAGTATATAGTCTGGACATCCTGGGAATATGAGGCTTTAGTTAGCCCCAAGGAGGTCATTTGATTACCTCACTTCCTAGTTTAACAATGACACATACTTGCCTATATCTTTATACATGTATATGTATATGTGATTAGTGAATGAAAATCCCATTTTACATTAAAATTGCATGCATTCATAATTGACTAAGTGGTTGAATTAATTAGCCATATGATTTGGAGCTTACTTCCTATGTTCATGTATACAAATTTACATATGTTTGAATGCAAATGGGTACAAGTTTATACATCAGAATATGAGGTTTTAGCTAGCCAAGGAGGTCATTTGATTACTTCACTTCTGATTTAACAACATGCCTATTTAATTTCATTCTTATGTCCTTTTGTATAAGAATTTTTATAAAGTTTTAAATTAATATGTTTAAATAATTCAATCAAACAAAATATAAATTCTAAACATACACATACATTCATCATTTAAGTGTGCTAAAATATGTTGCATGTATAGATACACTTAGGATTAAATCATATGCATGTTACATGTGATGGAAAGGAATGATTTAATATATGTCATGTAGTAGTAATTAAATTAAATTAATCTTAAATGCCTTTTATTTTGAATAGGATTATTTTAAGTGAACCTAAACTTTAAGTTTAATTAAATCATTTAATAAGCCATTCACTAAAGAGTACTAAATCATACACTAGAAAGTGACTTAAGGTAGGGATTGAAGAGGGCAATCATTGTTTCCTCTCTTTATAACACTTAGTTGCTAAGTGTAATTAAATGAAACAAAAGAAAACATAAATTAAAATTCTCAAATCAATTAAACTACTTCAAGTGAAATCAACCATTCATGTTAAATTGAATCCTTCAACACTTAAAAAAATACAACACTAATGCCTAACAAGACTTACCACACAAGCCTTAATACACACATTAGAATTAAGTCACCACTTCTAGCTTTAAGTTAGGATGGTGTATGATGTATTATTTTAGATTGGATGTTAGGGTGTATGCTTCATAGATTGATGACTAATATTAGCCTAATCATGTTTTCTGGGGGATTATGCTTAAGAGATGCTTAAAAATAAATGTGAATGTTTTTTATAGGTTGCTTAAATCCTTAAGCATAATAAAGTGGGACAGGGCTTAGTGGATAATTTATTCTCTTGTGGAGGTAAACCCTTATGTTCACCTATCACTTAGATTTAGGTCATGCTTTAGTGTGTACTAAAGCTCCTCAGATTTAGGATCCGAGGTAGCTATTTCCTTTGGGCTATGAGCATAAATCCTCACGTCTTAGGCATTCCCACAACATTATGTTGGTGGATTATAAGCCTTAGTAATCTAATTAAATTTCAACTCAAAACATATAATGTAAAGAGGCGGTTCTGGCCATCCCTAGAGTAAGTCTTCATGAATGTAACTCCTAAGATGTCTTTCAATTGGCATGCCTCTTTAATAATGTCAACTAGCTAAGCATATCTCTAGATCAATTAAGGCCTTGATTAGAGATTCTCACATCTCTTTTGATAAGACAAGGGCATCATATATGCTTAACTTAGCTAGAAACTTTCTAAGGTGAGCTAGGACATTGTAATCAACTCTGGCTTGGTCCTCCACAAGCATATCCATGGGTGGAGCATCCATGGAGGCTAGCTCACTAAAACTAATGACTTGCTTACCTTTATCTTGAGGTGCTACCCTAGGAGGTAGAATTTTGCAGGTTGACTTAAGTGACTTCTTGGAATGATGAGCTTGTGAAAAGTTCTACCTTCTCATCGAAAGCATACCTACTTCTATGAGATCCTCAAAGTCTTGACTCCAAGTCAATCTCAAGAGGTGAACGATTGATTCAGAAGGATAGCCCACTAATTAGAAAGGAAAGGATGAAAACTACTAGAGCTATTATTTTTATATAGACTTAGAGAGCTTTCAATAGAATAAAATCAAGAGCATAAAAAAGTAGACAATATATAAGTAGAATCGCCTTTCTTCATTAATTTTTTTGGGTGAAGGTACATGATAGAAATCAAGTAAAGTAAGCAGAGTAAGGGATTTAGTGCCTTTATCCACAAATACAATGCTCCTGACGATAGAAGAGGAGCTAGCAAAAGAGGTGGTAGCTGCAACAGTGGAGGGAGTACCGACTGATGGTGCACTGGACTATCCCAGCAAGTATGGTGAGTCAAGCATCTGTCACCCTCCCTAAGTTGTCCTTTGCAACTAACAAATCTTCCTTGGTGTTGGAGGTTTGAGCTACTTTAGACACCTGCAAGGAAAGCTTCTTGATCTTAGAAATGATCTTCTTAGAGGTTTGGGATAGGAGATATCCTAACCTTCTTTGGTTTTAAGAGGATCGCAAGTATCCCCAATGATTACTCTAATAGAACTGGATGGTTGTTCTAATAAGTATTCCTTAGGGATAACTATGGCTCCCAACTTATAGCTGTGCTCAAGCTAGTCCTTAAAAGTGATACAATCTTCTAAGACATGGCCTAACATGCAGTGGTAGGGGCAATAATTAGGATCATCGCTCTTACCCACTTCCTCCGCCTCTAGCCTAAGTAATTGAAAGTCAAGTTTCTTTAAGAGCTTAAAGATTTTCCTAACTATCTCCCTCTTGAATGAATATGGCTTATTCAATTTATCAGCAAGAGTAGGTGGAAAGTAGCTACCTAGTGATGGATATGAATATCGCTGCTGGGTAGGCTATTGAGGTAGTGGAAATGGTCGTTGTGGCTGTTGTGGTGGCCGGTATGATGGCTGAGGTGGTGGAAGAGGAGGTAAAGGAGGTCACTGAGCTGTAGTCTCTCATACTAACTTGGCGATGCTTCCCTTTGTCAACCGACACAACTATCCTCGCTTCTTCTCAAACACCCTTGGCCTAGATGATTGGTCGAATGGGAACCTGCTTATTTCTTAGCTAGCCATCTTGTTGATTAATTTTTCGAATGTTTTGATGGTAAAGCCCTTAAGCATGAAGGTGATCTGGCCATGGATATTCTTGAGAAGAATCTCAATAGCATGTTGTTCGAATAGTTATGGTTAGCATTTCATGTTCAGGTTGTGCCACCTGAGAATGTAATCAACAAGGGACTCATTGAGTTTTTAATTTTCTACAATGAGGTCCTACAACCACCCTCGTTGAGCTCTAGCAAACCTCTTGAGGAAGAGGTGCTCCAACTCAAAGAAAAGTCTTCACCAAACCGTAAAGTTCATACCAATCAAATGCAACACATGATAGCTAACGAAAGGTGGAAGAGGATTTGTCGCCACCTGTTGCAGCTCTAAAGTGTGCAATGTGCGGGTTCCCACTACCATCAAAGATCTTGAAGGATGGTGGCACAAAACCCTAAATAAAATAAAATCTAAATAATAACCTAAACCTAAAAATAAATAATAAAAAAACCTAAACCCTAAACTAAAAAGAGAAAAACCTAAACCTAAAATAAACAAAATAAAATAAACATAAACCTAAACTAAAATAAATAAAACCTAAACCTAAACCTAAAATAAACTAAACCTACACCCTAAACTAAATAAAATAAAATAAACTAAAAATAAACCTAAACCTAAACAAAAAAAACCTAAAATAAAAACCTAAAACCTAAACAAAAAATAAAAAAAAAAAAATAAATAAAAACTAAACTTAAACCTAAAAATAAAAAATAAAATAAAAACAAAACTAAGCTAAAAATAAACATAAACCTAAACCTAAACATAAAAAATAAACTAAAATAAAAAAACCTAAACTAAATTAAATAAAAATAAAAAATAAAATAAACTAAAATAAATATAAAATAAACTAAATAAACCTAAACCCCTGGTTTACTTAATCTTTAAAAAAAAACCCTAACACTAAAACCCTAAATCAG